>JAPYZM010003931.1:0-10266 GCA_030522845.1 Psyttalia concolor
TCCTCACGTGCAAAATTCTTGTAAGCACGTGTGAAATGCTTGTCTGATTTTCCTCCCGAGGGTAGAATACGATTTTCTGCCGAACTAGACGAAAGTGATCGTTTCTAACCGAGCGAAGCAAGAGAATTTTCAAGTTTTCTCAAGTTTCATTCTATCTATTATTTTTTATTTTCATCACTATTCCTATAAAATAGTTTCAATTGAACATTTCGCATAAAAAAATGATAGAATATTCACCAAAATCTCTTCAGAACTGAAAAACTTTTTCTATAAAATTTTTATTCATTCGACTCCCATTTTTCATTCCTCAAAATTCCACCTGCCGATAAAAATCCCCTCCCCCCGTAATTTCCTTTTTGCGTAAGTGCAGGCCATTGACTCAAATGTTTTTCCAGAATTGGCTTCCCCTGAAAATCCGAAGCTGGACGCCCCTCTATATCGAGTGGTCTCGCTCATCAAGATCAGGCTTGGGTTTCAAAGCCAACTACAAATTTGCTGAGAGCGCTTACTGCGGCGATCATTCGACGAGAAAACCCGAGGGTACGATACGGGCCGAGGATCTCAGTGAGCCCGGTATCTCTAATCTCAATCAGTACTATCAACAAAAGTGCATGTGGATATTGGACTCGTCAATCGACAGACACCTCATCATCGAGGTCGAATCATTCCAGGACAGTGAGTATTAACTCCCTTAAACAGCCACCGACAAATCCAAGTAAATAACCATTCCAAAAAAAATACAATAATAATTTCCGATTAAAAACGATTCCAAAAAAACGTAAATTGGGGGCGGAATTTGGATCGTCGTTTACGATTTCCTGAACACTAGATTACAAGTTATATTTGCAATTCATCAATTCTGGCCATCGATTTTTTTGGTACGAGACAAATAGGCAATCAAGACTCTTGAATATTTAATCACTCGATATTTCCAATAGAAGGCCTCCTTAATTAAAAATTCATCGGTTGCAATTGGCCTATTTGAGTTGAAGATTTTTCTCACTTTGAATTATTCACGAATTAATTAATTTCGGTGACAACTTTTGATTCTATTAATATTCAATTATTTCTCTGTCCCTTCGACAATTGCATGGTCTGTTATGGCAAGTAAATTATATAAAAACAATTTAAAATCATGCCAAGGAGGAAAATAAAAATAAAATAAAATACAATCTAAAAAAACCAAATAAAATTCTTCTCTTCTTAAGGAGAGTTCTTAACTGCCCTAATTACCGTACTTTCGGTAAATAAATAAAAAAATTGTTGTTATACCAAAAATGTAATGTACCCGGGGAATTTTCAGTCGACGGCCACACTCAGCGAGTCAATTCATTATGAATCGTTGAGTCTTCTCATTGATTAAACAAACGAGACAATTTCCGGGAATAATTTGACTGCGTTACACATAAATTCGTCCAATAATCCCGGCAAATTCAACGATAAACTCGCCAGGATTTTGGTGGGGTAAACAATTTATCGAAACGTTATCTCAAATTCACGAAAACCCGATTGGGCAAAACGTTTATTATTCAGGGAAGTGGTGGGCCCAGGAATACAGAATACTTGTGTGCGCACAGGAGTCAGTGTGTATGGAGCCGGGATCAACCGGTAACAGTGCATGTATGCAGTGTATAAACGATATAGGTTGACATAGCAAACGATACGGTACGAATAAATATACTGTCGTTCATTCCACCGCCAGGGGTTTTCCCTCGGAACAACCAATTAAGGGTGGGCGTCGGCAATTAATTGCTACCGACAGTCGGGGATAGATAACGAAACGACCAGCAAGAATGAGGAAATAAGAGAAATACGAGGGGGAGGGGAAAAAAAAAAGAGGGCAACTAGTATCGAGATAACGGAGATTGATTGATGGAATGTGGAGGAAGAACTCGAGATTTTCAAGTTTAATTGAGTTCGCGAACTTCATTGAGATGGTAACCAGACGCGAAGTAAATACTATTGAAATTTCGCCGCGGTGGGGGATTTTTATTTAAGTTCTGGGATTTTTTTGTATTTTTTTTGAGTGGCTGGCATGAAAAAGAGAGTCATCAATTTCAATTTCAAGGGAAAATTCGAATTGAGGCGAGAGAAATGGGCCTCATTAATTAAAAAATCGTCAATTGGGCTTTTTGTCCAATAGAGGAGGGCAAAAAAAGGCACTTTTTGGATCACCTTCGCTGACTCTCTTTCAGTTTTTTGCAGATTTCTCGAGAACTAATTGAGATATCGGGACAAGGTCAATTCCGCTGGATTCCTCAGGAAATTTTGCATCGAAATCACTACTCCCCATCCCGCTAAATATTGATTTTCCATCGGAAAAACAGTGGCAAAACTCATTGTTTGCCCTCGGGGACCTCAGTTCTTTGGATTCCTGAGGAAATTTCCCCTCGATCTTCGACAAGAACTTCTAAATAAAACAATTTCCCCGGTTCTCAGGCCCCGAGATGCACCCCCAAGTGGTCTCAGCAACCGCCATCCCTCTTAATAAATATTTTAATCCCTTGAAAAAAGGTTTCTCCATCCGCTCCTCGATCCAGAAAAAATATCCGCAGTCATCCCTCAAAATTACTCTCCCCGCTACCGAAACTATTAACTCATTTCTTTCTAGGGCCCTGCACCGCCTGGAACTTGACGATCCACGAGTACAAGAAGACTGGCGATCCCGTTGGCCAGCGGCTGCACACATTCTGCTCACGCGATAGGCATAAAAATTTCACTCTCCCCTGGAAAATGAACACGGCAGTTGTCAGGTATGAAATTTAATTATTCTTCTTCTTCTTAAAATCGTCTTTAAAATTGATAAAACATTTTTTCTTTACCAAATACATTTATCCTTGAGAAAACTTGACGCTCTCACACTCTGACACAGATTGCAAGCGCTCGGCAGAACGGCGCCTCAGTACGTGATGAAATGGCGAAGTGACACAGTTGTGGCGAATACACGAAAAAGTGGCCCCTCGCCAGCACCAAATTACGTATCCGGCACGTCACTGGCGGTACTCGTTAATCATCTCTCGTTTCCTCTACTTTTGTCAACTTCGTTATTATCATTTTTCTCGTGTTACAACTGAGTCTGAGATTTTCGGGTGATTTTAGTGTACATAGGGACAATTTCTTGATTATTACTTCTTCATTTATCATGTGGAGTAGGAGGAGAAATAACGAGTCAGCAATTTTATCGAATCCATTCAATTAATTCAGTGTAAATAATATAAATAAGGAGGTAGGGAAGTTTTAATTGATAGCGCTGGCATTGATTTGTCTGTAAATAAAGTGTAGATTAATAGAATTTGTACAGAATACAATGAATTTAAATAATGGATAATGTAGGGTATGGAGAAAATAAGTAATGGGGAAATTTGGGAATGGGGGGCATAAGTCTAGAGAAGGGGAACGACGAATTTTGGCGAACGAGCTTGGGCTGCCCCTCGCGGGCGCAATTTACTTGGGAGGGACATCAGTTATTCCAATGCAATTCGAGGGAAATGAAAGTCTGCCAAAAAGTTGGAAGGAAAGTCGACATTTCAAGAATGGGATAGAGCACTTTGGAAATTTTTTTTTTCGCTCTATTTTGAGGTGCTCATTAGGCATGATGGCCCCACTCCCATCGCGAGATATATAATTGGAGAGGGAAAAATTCTGGGATTGGAAGGGCTGATGTCCCTCGCCGGTTGAGGTGAGCACGAGAAAATTTTATTGAAAAATACGGCGCATTTTTCGGGGATTTCTTATCAATTTTCACCAATTCTTGATCGATTCTGATTTGAAAATCAGCGGAATCAGCTTATCTACTTATTGTTTTCAATGAAAATATTACAAAGAAGAGCAGTCGATGTTTTTAAATGTTCCAGAACAAAATATTTTAGTGATTTTACCCCTGTCATTAAATTTATTCCACTCCCAATTTTGCTATTGTCGAGAAACTCGGGATTCCTCAATAAAATCGATTTTATTAACAATCAAATACCGCGAGAACCGAATTTTCCAGACAATCCGCGAGTCCCCGACAGAATTTCCCCTGGAATTCGCCGAATTTCCCAATAAAATTGTTCACGCGCATCCGTCGATGATCGATGAATTTTCTCGTCAATCGATCACCGACTGCGCCGCGTCACCGACGACAACTGAGCCGCCGAGAATTGCGGAATAATAGATTCTCACTATTACATGTATGTATTAATACAAAACCAAAAATAAAACACCCACAAAACCAAAAATAAAAAAAAAAATTAAAAATCCACGACAGACTATTAGTGAGTACTAACCGATCGATTAAAAGATGACGGTGGAGGTACGAGGCTGAAGCTTCCATAAACCCAAAGCTATTTTTTACGATGATTTAATTTATCCTCTTTTTCATATTTTTTATGGTGAAAATGCTATGAAATGTTTTATTATCAACCGATGTATACATATAGATAGTGGCTTCATAAACTTTTAGAACCCCATTTTCATCAAAGTACTCTTCAGCTCTTTATACATTTTCACAAGAGGCGATTTTAATAGACATATCAGCACTGATAGATACGAATGAGTTTTTCAATGATCGAACTGTTATTTATTGGAAGAAAAAAAAAGGTGCTCACGAAGCGTTTCACTGGAATTGAGATGATTTTTTACCAAAACAATGAGAAATGAGAATTTGATAAATTTGTCTCGTTCCCAAACCGTCCAGAATAACAATGGAGAGTATTGACTCAATTTGATAAATAAATGAAATATTTATATTTACGTGTGTTTTGACCTCGTCACAACAATGATGAAAGTCTACAGGTAATTTTATTGATCGCATCGATTCGCTCGATGCTGATGCAGGAGAAAAAAAAGGGGAGATATAATTGAAGTGAATTTGTTTTGTTTGTCATCTAAACATCGAACTTGATGAATAAACCACAGCCTCCAGGTAGCCGGAATTTTAGATCGATGCAATTTAGAAGGCATTCAACTGCGAGTTGAATGCTTTTTAAATTGAACAAAAGAGAAAACTAAAAGTAAATAGAACTTGAGAGAGCGAGAGAGAGAGAGAGAGACATTGAGAATTGCGTATGAATTGAGAGTACTACATGTTACATGTATTAGTCGTGTATATTTAAGTAAACAATAGTCAATTGTTTTGCATAAAATATTAATAAAAATGGAATGACAACAGTGATATCTAGTGAATTGTGTTGATTAATGAAATATTAATGAGCAATTGGTAATATAAAACAATTCATATTTATTGAAACATAACACATTACAGATATTTTACACATTTTCATTAACACATCAAATAAAAATTCAACTCTTTATTAAACGTTACGTGTTAATTATTATTTCTGCTGTAATCCTGAGACAATTGAATTATTATTGATGGCGACATAAGAAGATCTACAGTGGCAGATTGAGACAATTAATATTCTTATTAAATTATCGGTAGTAATTGGCACAATTTCGTAATACGGAAAGTAAAAAATAAATCGAGTGATATTGTACATTGATAGAATTACTGTTCAACGAGAGCAAACTTAACTTTATATTTACATTTTCCAGAATCATTGTGACATCTGATGACTATTATTTTACGTATAGGGCACGATAGCCACGAGATATTGTAAAATTGTCCTCCACATCTCGACCAATACCTCCAATCCCTAAACTATTTTCTCCCATTCTTCCGTGTCACTCTAGTAACATTTATTATTTATTTATTTTTATGAAAGACGTTAATACAACTCTGGATACTGTACATATGAAATAGAAGCTCAAAAGACAACACTGATGGGTTATTGATATGACACTGAATCCTTTTATCGTTATAATTTCATTTGCTCCCATTCAGTTGCTCTCACGATTTTCTCCTCATCCTCAATCCAATAATACCTACTTCATAATAACCAAAATAATCTAACAAGTTTTTCGTGCTGTGCACATTATATGCCAATGATTGTCTAAAAATCACGTGCTAAATAAATTGATAAAAAAAAATCTTGGAATATGTTCCTAAAATACCTTCGATATTAAAATCAATGAAATTCCATAAAAAATACATCGAAGAGTAGTATCTCTAATTAATGAGCATTTGTTACATAATTTTCATTACAATCGTATCACTTTCAATCAATAAAATCTTCAAAATCCCCTTATTATTACCTCATTATGACTGACACAATTGCGACGTTATTAGAAATTCTAAAAAAATTTTAATCCGATCCTGTACTGCTGACAGATTACACTGACATTCTACTCGACAACAATCATCGTAATCAGGAAAATCGATAGGGGGATTGAAACTCCACAGATATGTTTCCAGTTGGAATTAAAAAAAAATCATCACGAATAATTGGTAGTATCCACTGATATGAATCGTGCTTTCGAGACACTTATTGAAGAGTTAGCTACTCCATAAATTCATTTATGCATTATGATCCCACATTAATCAGACTGAGATTGAGCCCAATCAATCCCTTGTACTTGTTCATTTGTTGCTTACGTGGGTGGATTTTGGAGGAAGGCAGACGCTGAGTTTAGTAGCCCAAGCCTCTGCTTCTGCTTCCGTTGCTCCGTCATCTGAGAATAAAAATCATTGATCCACCAATTATCATTAACAATATTACTGATATTTTGGCAATAATAAAAAAATGCGACTCAAACGTGTTAAAAAAGAAGTTAAAAACTGAATCTGGCGAGCAACTGTCGCCTCACAATCCCCTCATCATCAATTCGTCGTCGAGTAATCAACCTGCCAGGGTATGAATTAAATTCTAACCCCCAAAGATCTCTCCCCCCATAAGTTTCCCTAATTATCAATATACATCTCCCCTACCTGATCCCGAAGTTCGGTAAGTTGTTGTGACAGGCACTTAACCAACAGCTGAGTCGACTCCAACTGAGACTGAAGACTCCGCAATTCCACTTGCTCCCCCTCGCCCTCATCAGCTGCTAGTGATTTAGCACGTAGCCGCGGGAACCAGTCGAGATTGCGATCCTATTGAAGTGAATAGAGGTTAGAATTAATAATCCCCGGCCACTAGGCCAGCAAATCCAAAGCACGGCAAACAAAAATACCTTGACCATGGCGTACACATACGACTCAGGACCGGTGAATTCCGTGGGATCCTTCACCTTCACCAGCACAATGAAATACAGATAATGCCACATATTGTGCTCGTGCTTGATATGCTCCTCGAACGACACAGTTTTATTATCAAAAGCTGACCGATTGAGACCACAAATGAAGCACGTATTCTTGAGAATCAGCTCCTTCTGCTGCTTCTCCGACCTAAGATCGGCAAAGGTATCGATGATCACACCAAAAATCAGATTAAGAACAATAATGATGACTACGAAGAAGAACAGAAGATCGTAGACAACTCGGGCAACGAAGAGTGGCTCAGTGCTGGAGGGAGCCCTGAGGACATCACCAATGCCCCCACCATTCCTCAGCCCTTGATTCAATGTGGTAACAATGCACATGACTAGGGAATCGCATGCCCTCTCCTTCATCTCCCCACCAACGGACACCAGCTCCGCCGTTTCCTTCTCCTTCATCTCCTGGACATACCTCGACAGTGTCTCGGTTGCCTCGCAGTTGCCCCCTGCCTCGCAGGTCTCCCTACCCGGCACATGGGAAACAATCTCCTCATCCACGCTGACTAGAAAATCATCCTTGAAGAACATGTACCCAATAATCGAGAACATGTACACGAGAATGAGTGCCAGAACAGCTGTAAGTATGATAGATCTTCCATTTCTCGTGACAGATCTAATGACATTGAGAAGTGTCTCCTCCCGATAAACAACATCAAACAGAAGAACCGAGTAGAAGAAGGGATGCATACATATCCCCAGAACGCAGAACATGAGGTACACAGCGTGATACCACAGCTCGGCATTAGTTATAATCTGCTGTGCGCTCTTAGTCAAGGTTCCCTGATTTCCAATTATGCTGATCATGTGAACGATCTTAAAGACGATAGTGGTGAAGCCAAGTAGCATGAGTGTCGGTTCGGGGCCAATCGAGAAGATCAGTCTGAGTATTGTTGATGCAGCCAGGGTTCGTATCCCCGTGACTCTGGGAAGAGTCAGGACTATTGCACCTGAGGACAGCATCACCGTCCAGATGAGACCCGATAATTGGGGAATTATCAGCTTAGGCACGTTGTCAACGAATGGATAGAAGAACGCTACGATGAGATTGATCAGCACTGCGCAATTGAACAGAAGATTACTCCAGAGGGACATGTAACTGCTCACCCAGAACAGCATCGGCTGGCCTCGGAGCTTCTTCTGCCACTTCATCTCGTTGAACATGTCCTCGGTTCTCTCGAAGAAGTCCGACACCTTAGAACCTTGATCATCACGTTCCGCTGTGTGAAGGACTTTCATTTTTGTGTCTAGCGTAATGAGTTCGCAGATCTCGGGAATGGGAAAGACAATTTGCTCTAGAGTTCTGTCGTGACGGACTATTTCAATCTGCGATGTGTGGGTGGCGTAGTACTTCAGGGCTTTATTGATTTTGGGATCGGCGTTGTTGAGTTCTGATGGCCGCAACATCGTCGCTAGTTCCTTGTTGTGGTGGGCCAGCTGATGGCAAAGGATGTAGATGTTGTGGCCTACCTCCTTGGGCGAGACTCCCTCGTCCCCGTCGGTAGAGGCATCATCAGCGTCGGGATCGTCGTCGAGGCTCTCTTGGTGGAAGGCCCTGCAGGCCACGTCCACCAGCTGCTTTGGATTCATGTTGTAGAGGATTCTCTCGGCGTTCTCACTGTCTCCTCGGCTCTCCATTATCGCCAGTAATAACTTACTGGCGTTGTTCTTTAACTCAAGAACAAGATCCATTCGCGTTTTACCGAGGGGATTGATGTCGTTCAGAATGAGAGCTGTGATGATGTCGAGACCATTTGATTCGTGGGTAGCTATGCAGTTCTGGTTGTCGTGGCAGGGGCCCTGGCAGTACTCGGTCAGGGTCTCCAGGGTCTGGTTGATGAGGGCCACGTTGTGTTCGTTGATGTATAGACCCAGGAGACCTAGACCACCAGTCGTCGAGCCGCAGATGCAGTCGAGGAACATCAGAGTTTCCGATACCAAATTGAAATTAGTCTTATTATTCTGATTGCGCAAGTAGTTCTGCAGCTCTCGATTGTGATTCTCGCAGAGGAGTTGGAGGAATCGTAGGATTGGCTGCATCACCAGGACTTTGGCGCTCAGGAGACCCTCGTCGCGCTCGGAACTCGAATTTCCTCTGTGCCTGTCCAATTTCTCGGCTAGCATGTCCTCTAGGGCGTAACCCAGGGCTGCGTTGTTTGATATGTCTTCTCCAGAGGCCAGGGTACGAACGTTCGCGTAGGCTTGCGCTGTTGAGGCTGCCGCCTGGTTCAACTCCTCTCGGAGCTCTTCAGTTATCACTATCCCATTGGGCTTCGTTGACAAACGCTTCTTCGAAAGCTTCTCCAGTTCCTTGGTCTGCTCCTTGTCCTCGTGAGCTTTTGCCGCTATGTCGGATGTATTCACTGTCACTGTCGCCTTGATCTCCTGCTGGGAGTCCTTCATCTTCTCGTTGAAGACCTTGAAGAAGGATTGACTCAAGTCGTCGCCCATCAGTTTTGAGTAGACGCTCTTCTGGATTATCGGATTGCCACCCTCGAGGAGAGCTATACCCAGCTCCACTGCCTCCACGAAAATACTCGGAGAGTGGACGCTCTTTATTACGAGCTCGACGACGAGGTCCGAGGCACCCTCGCGGTCCAGGTGGCTCTGCACCTCGTGTAGAGTGCGACCCGCTCGGCTCAGGAGCTTCGCACCTGGCCCGTGGGTCACTGATGTTGAACAGGGGACACCGATGTCCACGTTCTCCGATTTCTGGAGGAAGGCTTTACCGAAGTAACGGATGAGCAAGTTGTTTCGCAAGGCCTCGCCCTGTGGAAGAGAACGCTCAGTTGTTGACGGTCTTGGGGGAGGGGATAGCAGGAATGTACCAATACTGAGTAGCAGGAATTAATATTTGGTAAAGAATGGTTTTGTTTTAGTTTAGTTGGGGGAATTCTGCATCCGGAGAAATGACGCTTTTTCAGCCGATTCAAATCCTTTCATGTTTATTTCTATTGATTAAGAAAATATTTTTTTCATCACGCTGTGTCGGAAAAGTAACTTTTCGGTCACTCTCTGCTTTGCGTTGAGGGACTGAAAAGTGCTTTTCCGACACATTGAGATGAAAAATATTGTTCGCAACACGTGAAAAAAGTGGCTTTTGCCTCGTGGGATTATATCACTCGCCTTCGGCTC
>JAPYZM010003932.1:0-11816 GCA_030522845.1 Psyttalia concolor
CGAGCCGAAGGCGAGTTCTGTAATCATATGAGGCAGAAAAGTTCTTCACAGCCGTGTGTCAAACAATATTTTTTGTCACGACGTCCGTGGGAGGTGGTTCACGGCCGCGTCGCGGCCGTGAAGTAGTGCTTTACGGACTGAGTGACAAAAAAATAATAAAAAGACAATGACATAACAAAAAAAGCATCAACATAGCGGCCGTAACGGCAGTAGTAAATAAATAAACAGTTTCGTCTCCCTCATCAGTAATGGATTTTCGGGGAAGTCAATGATATATTAGGGACAGCATTACCTCCAAATGAAATTTATAATATGACATATTTAGCGCATGTAACTGGTTTATATTTTAAAAAATCACTTCTGCATCTTTATACGGTCACATTTACAATCCCGGGGGGATGAAATAACTTGAAAATGTGGATGAAAACAGTGGCGGGTTCCTTTGATGGTTGATTTAAAATACGAGGAATCCCGATAAATCTTTTCGTAGCTCGCAAGAAAGTAATATCGATAAAGTGGAACACGTGGACAACGGCGTTTTGTCTTCTTCTCTTTATTCCAAATTTTTTATATATACGTATGTATGTATTCTCCCTCTCCCCCATCCCCCTCCCCTCTCCACCTACAATATCGTCTCGTTTTCTTTTTTCTTCAATTTTTTTTCCCATTATTCTTTCGAGAACTGGCCTGTCTCTCCATTGAGCTCCTGACCGAGACAGCAGGCGGACCAGGAAGCACACGTATTTCTCGATATTACATACGAGCGGTCATTAAATAATTCTGGGACATTAGAGGAACTCTCATTAGAATATGTACGTATATGGCCTGCAATAACGGTTAATGTTTCTTCTAATCTAACGACAAAATCGTTCCACTCGCTCCACACGCTCCGTGACCTCGAACTCATTTGGATTGCTAAGTTTATCCGTTCACAGTCTCCTCATGTCTTTCATTTTTGGGATGATTTTTGAATTGTGTCGTGGAGGTGGACTTCTGTGGAGGCGTCGCCCACTTGCCCACAATAGATTTTGGCTTCAACTGGGATAGTTCAGTCGGAAGAGTACATGACGCGTGATCGGAAGATCTCGGGTTCGAGCCTCGGTCGAGCTTCAGTTAAAATTTGATTTTAACTTTATGAGTGAATCAAATCCCGGTCTGGACTATCAATTTTTTTCAGTCAAAAAATTTCGTGTAAATTTTATATTACGTCACAAGAATGTGGAACGCTATATAAATTTCCCGTCTCTGATGTAAAAGTGTCCAGGCCAGAATCCCAGATCCCATCCGCTATTCCAAATTGCGTCCAATGGTTTCTGGTGATTTCAGAGGAATGGGAAATGTTATATAAAAAATCCTTTCGTTCGTGTATGTGGTAATTGAGGTAAATTGGCAGAGTCCCTTGCTGATCATCTCATTAATACTGAGGTCAATGTCAAAAGTTCTGTTCATTTAAACTTAATTGAACATCAAATGTCTACTAAATCATAAAAATTATCTTTCACAAAAAATCAGCCTCAGAATTAAAATTTAGTTTCGGGAATATTTCATAAAATACTTCAAATCTGAGACCGTAACTTTCATTGAATACCAAGGAAAAAACAATTACCCCATTAATTGCCCTGCATTCAAGAATTAAACAAATAATTGAACGTTTGTTATAAAAATGCCCCAATTAATTTGAACTTGATTGACATTGAAATATCCACTAAATTATAAAAAATATAATTTCCGAAAAATCAACGTCGGAATTAAAATTCATCGGGTTGGGAATATTTTCATACAATAGCTAACATCCCAAAAAAATAACTCCACTAATGTCACTTTATTCAATAGTGAAACGAACAATTAAACATTCAAAATAAAAAATCACACAATTAGCTTAAATTGAAAGTGAGATCGTAGTCCTAAAGGTTGTGGGTTCAAGCCCAGCGTCGGGCGATTATTTCGCCATTTTCTGGAGTTGATAGTATCACAACTTCAAGAGAAATTGAATAATTGAAAATTCGTAGGTCAGAATATTTCATAAATTATTTAACACCTGAACAAAATTACCCAACTAATTTCACTTTATTCAACAATCAAACAGATCATTAAAATTGTAATTCATCTTGAGAAATCACCAGCATTAAACTCTTCATTAACTGCAAAATCGTTCCGCACGCTTCGTGACCTCGAACTCATTTGGCTTGCTAAGTTTATCCGTTCACTGTCTCCCGATGTCTGCAATTTTTATTCATCTTTTTGTCTCGTGTCGCGGGGCGGAGGTGGGGGAGAGGGGGAATTCACTGGAGTCATCGGCGTATAGCTCCCGAAAGCCGTGATCCTGCATACAATGCCCTCTTGCCTTTTACTCCGATCCATATCGCAAAAGTTCGAACCACTTCCGTTGAGAGGCGTTTCACGACCTTTCCTGACCTTGTGGTACACCACGACACGGTGACTGATGAGGGGAAATCTTCAGCGCAGTGTGAAAAGATTTTTCCATGAAAAAAAAAAAAGTTAAGGAGGAAAAAAAAATGAGAATACATTAGCATGAAATGGACTGCTGAGAACCTCAAATAATGCTCTGAAATGGTAGGTTAGGATTCTGGGGAACGAGTGAACCATTTAATTTCCCCCTTGTAATTTATTCAGGTAAATTATTCTCTGGGATTTCTTTTTTTTATTCCTCGAAATCGGAGAGGTGGAAAGAAAAAAAAAGCCGTGGAGTGCACACGGCTCGTTACACTATGCAAATTCCACTCACGAGAGAGATGATCGTCAATCCTGATGACATTTACTGGTGAAAAATCCAATGGCGGCTGGTGGTGTGGGTGTTCGTTTTCACTGCCGAGGCCATCACCTTCCTTCTTCAACACCGATGGAAGCAGTTTTTCTCCCGGCAATCGATAACTTTCTATTCATCCTCCCACCACTTTTCGAACTGTTGAGGATACGGCATTTCTAGACCAGAGGATTTTCTTGGTCAGGGGCTAATAGCAAATTAAAACAATAACTCTTGATGAGTTTATAAGTTTTTATATTTTTTGGGGAGTTGTGATTTTTTTTTTTAATATTGGGATTAACCAATTGCAATTGCTGGGTGTCTTACAGTGGGGAAAAATTTTAATAACCAAATGTTCTTCTGATAGGAATTTAAAGCGAGTTTTACTGTAGGAGTTCCGCGTGTTTTGGTGCTCAAAACTAATTTGTTTGGCAAAATTATATTTTTCTCTCAGTGTGAGTCGAATTACTTTCAAGATCGCGGGGGGTATATCGGTAACGAGTTGGAGCCTTCAAAGATCGCAAATTAAGACGTAAATGGCTTAAATTGTGACCTGGACGTCCCAATTGAAGACTTAAAGCCTCAACTTGGGACTTTCGAATGTGCTCAATTTGAGGCGTTTGAAAGTCTCAGATTGAATAATAAAAAAAAGATTCAAATTCATTTGAGGACTTTGAGGTCTGAAATTGAAATTCTTGGGTTTCTACTTTTTTTAAAAATTGTTTAAAGTGCTCAAATCTATATGATTTATTTACACTATGGATACAATTTTAGCCTATATGTTCACATATGTTACAGTTGTGGTTCTAGATATTTTGTCCAGTGTTGACAATAAATTTGTGTATAATTTGGAGGACTCTCGAATTTGTTGATTTCAACAAAGGAGTGATCGAATTTTTGTGATCGGGGGTTTCTACTTAAGAAGTGCTAACTTGGGACTCGAAAATATCTGAGATCTTTTAAATCACAAAATAGGGATTTTTAAAATCTGATTGACACTGAGATTGTTTAAGGACAATAAATATTATCGTTCAATCCTAAATTTCTCCATTCAATGCGAGAAATTATTGTCTTATCTCAGTAATAGTTACATTTGAATTTCCAGGATTTTTAATTTAAACTCAATTTAAAATAATTATACATGAGAACTACTCTCCTTTCTCTACTCCTCATCCACATTGCAATTAAATTCCGTAAACTCTTCTCTAGAAATTCTTCAATATATCGTTAATATTAATTGTAAACGTTTCAAAACACACTGAAAAATTTCAAGTCATTCTCACCATTTAATCCCACACTTTTTACCTCCAGAGAATTTGTGAAGTCAAGGTCGATAGGCTCCGATTCCACTCAATCTCGGTGACCGCTTTTTTTATTTTTTTTTCATCTGCTACCGCTTCTCTCGTGACCCACGCGGGTTTCCCTCCAGCCGCCCGCTGAGTGATTCAATTTTTTTCACCGTAAAACCGAAGAGACAAATCGCTCTATGTAAAAATCGTAGAAGCTCAGGAACATGAGCATTGGCTCAAAAAAAAAAAAGACAAAATAGTGCATTCTGCTGAGTACGTGGGGCTCGTGACATTGTCATTGTTAGTTATTTCGTTGTGTTCTCTTTCTCCAGAGGGAACGGCGCCGTCTCGACATTCTGAAAGTTGGTTACTCCTCTTGTATCCACAGCGGGAATTCCATTTTTCTCAATTTATTTTTTTCCCCCCGTCGGATCTATATTTGTTGACATTTTTTGCCCCTGTCAGCTTGAATTATTGCCGTTCAATGATAAAGGAAATTCTCCCCTGAACGCCCAACAGACAGAATTGAATGGATAATTACAGGAAAATGTTGAAACTATAATTTAGATCAACGCTTCACTATTTCCATTAATGGCAGATAATAAATTAAATTAATTAAAACCTTCAGCAAGTCACGACGGGTTTATTCACGGATGGTCGCCTGCCACTGGATATAATATCCCTCATCTTGCCCACCGCTGCTCACAACTCGATATTAATTCTCCGATTTTTATTCAATTTTTTAAAATATGTATGTCTATTTTTTCTGCGAAAAAAAAATCCCCCTTTTATTCAATCTCAGCGATTTTATATCATTTTTCTCTCATTTCAATTCGATTTTTCTCACCAGTTCGTCTTTCCTCGGTGAACCACAAAGTATATCGAGTGCGTGGTACGCGTGCGTCCGATATTCCTTGCGCATAAGAACCGGTAGAGAGCTCGTTTAAGCTAATGGTTTCGGTCGTTTTATGCAGCTGTGGATTATAATATCGTACGGGTGAGAATAAATAATGGGAGAAATGGAATTCAAAGATCATTCGCATCATCGAGTCTTCGTGTACCGTAATTCTATAACAGTTTTCAAGCTGGAGCGGTCATTTGTAACTGTGTCATACAGGAAAGGAGGAACTCGGTTATCATTCTTGGAAGAGTGATTCTTATCGGTAAATTGAAATTTACGGGAATAATTATGAAATATGGAATGCGAAGATATCATGACGAAAATGCGAATGGCTTAGTTAATGACGGTTACATTGCATCTCAGTAATGGCGTCTCTACGCGCTAACAGAAAGAAAAATTGTTTTATTACGAACCTTTTATTTAAACCAACCATCACTTGACAATTTCTGAATAGATATAATTCTGAATGGAATATCAGGGATCTCTTCTTGAGATAGATTTTATTTGGAGGAAATAGAACATGTCGAGAGGTGTAGTTCCCCTTATTTGTCACAAGAATAACATTATTCAATTTCTCTTCGAACTCGGGTAGGGTGAGATCGAGGCTTGAGCCTCAAGGCTCGACCAACGTTGGGGTCTTCAGCCTTGGAAACAGTTATTTTTCAATGTTCGTTTAAGCTTGCTTCAATCTTGGATGTCGAGGCTCGACCAGTCTTAGTCAATCCTGGATCAAACCTGATCAAACCTCGTTTCGATCGTTCTTTCCTACTTGAGCTTCGATGTCCCACTCTTGAGCACCAATCCCCCAGAAAATAATTATTATTTTGAAAATCCCCCAGATGCTCTTCCAACCTTAAACCAAGGCCTGATTATATACTGACGCCCCATGCTTGAATCAGTATACGATTCAACAATGCAAAGAAGCTTGATTCAAGGTTGGGTTATCCAACCTTGATGCCAAATCTTCTTTCAGCCTTATTCCAATCGTCAGGGTTGACTTTTCCTACCTGGGAAGTGGGTTCCTCAGAAATTCGCCAGTTTACCCAGATGTTGGTATGATTTTTATGACTGGATGTGATCTTATATCAATCATCACACTCATTGTTTCTTGGAAGTAACTCATGATTGAATTGAGCATTTTAGGTATCGCATCAAGAAGAATCGTTACGCGGAAGAAATTGTCAGCTGTCGTCAAGTTATGAGTTTACATTTCCTACATTAGGAAAGACTCGAATGATTTTATACTGACAGAGCTACAAGTTATATACCAACTCTGCAGTCATATCTTCATGACAGTGTTTTTCGTTCCTGACGTCACCTCGCATCTCTAAATGCGAGTGGATTTTTTTTACCCTAACGATGATGATGAAAAATTGCGTGGACCGCCATGATGATCGGTGAGATCGATTGACGATCTCCAATTATGCATTGCCAAACTATTGAGTAATATTTAGCAATGAGTTATTTCGACAGTTTTTTTTTCTTACTTCACCAATGCCCAATCCAATCACAGGTCTAGAAGCGCGGTAATTCGCTTGTTAATGAATGTAAATTTGTTTGAAAGTCCTACGCTTGTTAATGAATGTAAAATTGTTTGAAAATCCCCCAGATATCACGCGCTCCATTGAGGCTGTCTGATGACGCATAGGAAACCGATTGCGTTGCCGATAGTAATTGTTGAAATTGATGAATATCTCTTGGGCATTCCACAATTATCTGGTAGTAAGCCGTTGGCAAATTTGCCGGACTCAGATATCTCAATAGAATCTTTTCCCGGCAACTCGTGATCTATTTTCAATTCAAGAACCGCTGAATATGAGCTCAGTATGTGCAAGAAATTTGAAATGGTAGCTCAATCGTTAGAGTACCCTATGCCATGGGAGTACTGTTATAAATAAACACTTGGTTAAACAAAAAAAAAAACACCCGACGCATAATCGGGAGGTGCCGGGTTCGAGTCCTGATCTGGCTTACCGAGTTCGAAGTAAAAAAAAATCTTCAAATTTTAAGTTGGGATTAATTTCCGGATCCCAACCGAATGAGGTCTCAAATAATATTAACAAAGTAACAAGTAATAAATAATTAACCGGACTCCTATGTCAACGGCATGTCATCCAAAAACACGCAAGCTAATTTCAATTTCAGAAATGGTTTAATTAGTTGGCAGTCGCATGAAGCAGAATGATTCCGTCATTATTCTGAGAAATCTGATGCTATCGCAATTGAAAAATTAAGTCATATGCATGCAAAAGGTTTTGAGAAGCTACAAAATTATTCTCACGTTCCCAATTTTTTGCGTTTCAATTTGTTTTCTTGGAAATGTTTAATGATTGCCTTGAGAGGAAAAGATGAAGCAATTACCGATAAATGAAAAATCATCAGAAGAGATTAAAAGACACAACATTTACTTAATTATTAACAAAATTTTGAAACGATAAGTAATTTCTATCTGTGATCAATTTAGCCTAAACTCTATCCAAATTTTCGCCTACCGAGAGTCAAAAATTTTCAAACAAACATTGACTCCCTAGCGATTAGAAAGGCTCTACTTGTTTTCACAGACAATATGTGTCACGCAGAGATTGGCATATAACCTCGCGGAAGGATGTTAAGAGTGCGTCTTGCACGAGTGCCCGTATGTGTCATAATGTCCACTCGTCATAATGCCATGACGTTTTTTAACATTAACCGTTTTATCTGTCCACGCTCTGTGTGTACTCTCAATCATTCAACTGCACGTCATGACGACACTGGGTCACGGATAGATGAGTTGCATCATACCACAGTGACCATAGCAATGCAATTGGGGTTTGATGAACCCAAACAGTCCGGCAATGACCGACGAAAAAAATTACGCAATAATAAAGCAACAATTTTTAACCCATTTTAATTGTCAATAGCAAATTTACTCCCTACGTGTGGTAAAAAATTCGGATTTTCACGAGTTTTATCATCTCCAAAAATCCTAAGCGTTACTTTTTTGATTTATCACATTGACAAATTTTAATAAAATAAAATTAATTAACTAAATAAATAATGGATTGAATTAATAAAAGCTCGGCCAAGTACTTCGTCCCTTGAAAATATTTCTACTTGGTTATCATTTTCATTTCATTGATTGTTTTAACTACAAAATTATTCCAATCATTAACTTTAACATATTGTTTCCAAAAAGCTTAGTTATTAATTTTTGACTACCTCTTAGTTTATCATTTTTCACAAATTGGGGGATAATTGTCAAGGGTTTCAAGTCCCTACCGACTTGTTGATTAATAGTTCAAGACGAGCGAAGAATAACCAACTGCTTCATTTTAACCCTATTCTCAAGGTTCCAATAATTCATGAGAAAATACTGAATTCCTGGAATACTTTGTCAATGTCTCCGTGAGATATCTGAAGTGGGTGTTCTTCCGGACAGTTAAAAATCTCCATTTTTTTCGTCCCCATCGTGGACTTTTGAAAATTCTTCCCCACGGGGTATTAACATCTTCAAGAATGTCTCCTTGATCCCCAAGCGGGCGTGGTTCAAAGCCAATTCTCCCAACAATGTCGCCGATACATCCGTCGTACGTGCCTGCAGACTCCCAGAGCCATAAGTGCATGCCCCAGGACAAAAGTGAACCATTGAACAAAGGGAGGAGGAAAAAAAAATAAGTGCGAGGAGACGCGTTAGAGTTCAAGGACGCGCACATACGTGAGAATGGTGTCTGGAACGCGATAAATGCCAGTGTATACGGATGTAGGGAGGTGGAATAACCGTTTGAGAATTTCATTATGTGAATTTGAAAACTTCATCCCATCATTTGCACGCACAATTGTTGCTACAGCTGTACAGAGAATCATTTCTTCGGTCTTCCAAGAATTTGCGGGTAAATTTACCTTTTTTTTTTCGTCTTAAATCACCCAGTGCAGGCTCATTGTAATTTTGACTCCACCTATTATTCAGATAGGTTTAACGATGAATTAATAATAATTATTTACCATTACTCTAAGTCTCCCTGTGGTTTTTACGAAAGTTCTTCAATGCTAACTAGTCACGAGTGAATTTCTTCCGCTTGTCATTCCCTCGAGAGTTGTGTACACTCGTCTGCCAAGAATTTACGGGCAAATATGAATTTTTTACTCTTGAATGGGAGCATTGGGGATCCCAATGAGCAAATGAGCAAAATTCGAGCGAATGCGAATTTGTGAGGGGATATTCACTCCCAAAATTAGTGACGCAATGATTTCAAACTGAAATCGGCTTCAATGTCATCTCCACTGATTTCACAGTGATATCAATGATTTCATGTAATTGCAGATGATTTCAATTACGAATATAATGAGAGAAACACGCTAACAAATCATCAAAGTAAAATTAATATTAATAGAAAAAAATGATAGAAAAAATAAGAAAAAAATTATAGTTCCGAAGCATTCTACTGATATCACTGGTAGGATTAAATATTATAAAATTTATAATAAATAAATTTTACTTCCTTAATTTGAATAATCCTAATCAGACAACACTGCTCATTTTTGAGATGATTTATTCTAAATTATATCCAATAATTTGAAATAAATTGCAATATGCAAATGTTTAGGGGAAGTCAGAAAATAACAACATAATTCCATTATGTTGAATGATACTCAAAAATGAATGTCAATTTTCTTTGTAAATACTTTGGTCAATTTGAAGGCCATTATGAGACAGAACTGGCGGAGAAATAGTCTTATGGTATTGCGTTATTGCAATGTATCGATGATGACACATCGCAATAATTGAATTTCCCGCCTCGACTATTAACAGATGGCGACTGTATTGGCCAATGAAGAATACGTCTTACGCGAGAAGTTAGCCGACGGCGTATGTGGCTAACTTAATTTATTTCTATGAGCTTTCTTGAACAGGATGATCCAAAAAGTTCGAAAATTGAGATTTTATGCGCACCGGACTTTCACTTATAATTTTCAATATCAGTTCCGAGGCGACAGTATCAGTGGTTGGTGGGATTTATAGTAGATCTATATATGTGAAATTTACCATTTTTTATTACAATTTTTAAATACTTCGTGAATTTTTTTGAAAATGATCTTAATCATGGTTTCTTCGAATTTAATCTGTCAAATTCATTCCATTAGGCATGCATAATTTTTCTAAAATAATATTTCACCTAACTTGAAGACAATATAAACAATATCACATATTCATTTCATATTCAACAAACAATTGATTGATCGTCGCGTCAATTATTTGCTGTAAAAAAAACAATTTGGGGTCATATTGCTAATTCATTATAAAAAAAACTATACTATACGAACCTTAAATCACAGCGAGGCCTCCTAGTAATTTTGACTCCACCTATTACTTAGATAACTTCAACAATGAATTAATCATAATTTTTTACCATTACTCTACGTCTCCCTGTGGTTTTTACGAAAGTTCTTCAAAGCTAACCACTCGCCAGTGAATTTCTTCCGCTTGTCATTCCCCCAAGATTTGTTTCCCCGCTTTACAACCCAACACATTTTGCGGTATAGTGACTCCTCGTGCACACGGTAGATTGGTCCATACCGCTAACGGGCTTCTAATTATCTCATTACAGTGAGGAGGGGTCTGGCGCTGGATGTATGCAACGCGGAAATTCAAACTGGCCAACGTAGTACACACTTTCGGTCCAGGGTCATTAATTATGCGAGCGCCTTCCATTGGCAATTAACAGAATTAACGTAGAGCGTGCATTTATCAGTCTACCCTCGCCAATGGCCAAAGGCTCTTCCTCCAGCCGCCCCGCGCCTTTTTCGGCTTCCTCCATGCATTTAAAACGTTCTAATGCAAATTCATTATGCAACATCCGTGGGAAACGCCAAAATCATTGCGATAGTTCTCAGCACTGAGGGAAAAATCGTCTTTTGACAAAGTAAATTTCCTCGGTGCAAGAAAATATCCTCTTGTCAATCTTCAATATCGTGAAATCTGCTTATCAATCATTCAGTTGTCGTATTGATAAATAGAATATTTCTCACCTAGGGAGGAAAAGTAGACAAGTCGTCCTCACGTGCAAAATTACGAGCCGAGCCGAAGGCGAGGCGAGGTTCTGCATCAAAGACGGGAAATTGATATAGCTTCCCACATTCTTGTGACCTCAGAGGATATTGTTGAAGGGGATTTGGAATAGGTAGGATTGGATCCAGGATTCTTCTCAATATGAAATTTACAAGAAATTTTTTTCACTGAAAAAATGGATAGTTTAGAGCGGGATTTGAACCCGGGACCTTCCGATTATCCATCGGGGGCTCTCCCAACTGAGCTATCCGGCTCCTAGCCACTTGCTTATTTCAAAATGCTTGTATATATTGAGCTCCGCCGCCCCTCTATCGGCAATAATTTTTACATGAAACATGGGAAATTTATATAGCGTTCCACATTCCCCCGTCTCGCTCCCGCCCCGCTCGCCTTCGGCTCGGGTCGTAAGCACGTGTGGAACGCTTGTCTGATTTTCCTCCCGAGGGTTGAATACGATTTTTCTGCTGAACTGGACAAGAGTGATCGTTTCTAATCGAGCGAAGCGAGGTTAGAATGCTCACTTTCGGTCCATGTAGGCCGAAAAAAACTTTTTCTACAAGGTGGAATTCGCTTATCCCGAGCGAACTTTCCGGTATTTTCAAGACTAGAAAAGAAATTCTCGTTATAGATTCATGTAATCTGCACTTTATTCAGATTTTGGTTTCTTCCAATATGTCAATTTCGTGATATCTTGTGCAAAGCGCGTGACACTTGAGATACGAGCCCGAACGCGGGCTACCGCCCGCTGTATTGTAGAGAAACGGAGCGCGTGCCGTGTTATGATTTTGAGAGGTTAGTGAAACTGGACGCCATAAC
>JAPYZM010003933.1:0-10262 GCA_030522845.1 Psyttalia concolor
TTGACTCGCGTGGTTGGCCGCCTCGCCTACGGCTCGGCTTGCCAAACTCCACGCGAGTAAAAAACCCCATACCGACAGGCCGGAAATATACTATTTCCGGGTCCCACATCACGAAATATAATTTTCATCACGCTGGGTCGGAAAAATAACTTTTTAGTCACTCTCCGCTTCGCGTCGAGTGACTGAAAATTGCTTTTCCGACACATTGAGATGAAAAATATTGTTTGTAACACTTGAAAAAATTGGTTTTTGACTCGTGGGAATATATCACTCGCCTTCGGCTCGTGATATAAACCTCCCACTCGCCAAAAACCATTTTTTTTCACTTGTTACGAAATAGCCTAATCCAAGCCTCGCCGTGGAAAACATATCACCCTCCCCCACGTGTTTGCCATCCTCGCCTTCGGCTCGGAAGGCTATTTTGCACGTGGAAGACGATGACCTGTTTTCAAGGCTCGAGCATGAAATGTACTATTATGCCACTCCTGCCTGAAACCGGCTGATTACGCACTCGGCACTTCGCGCCTTATGCCTAATTTAGCCGGTTCCAGGCCTCGTGGCATAAAATTATGTTTAGGACTTGTTGGGAAATTTCGTCCTCAACGTGTGTGGTTACCTCACTCGCGTACAGCTCATGCTGCAAACCCCACACACGTTAAAAACGAAATTGCCCCGCACGTGCTGAAATATATACTGAAGTCAGCATAAGTTTTAACATAAAATGCTACCCCTACCACCTTCATTTTGCGTATGATCGCGTTACCCCCACTCCTTCGTTTGATGTTGAAATTTATGCTGACTGAACCATACTATTACTGATTATTTCTGGCAATCGGATTTGGTCTCCCCTGGGCCAATCAGAGTTCCGTATTCAATAACATGAAGTACCTCGCCAATAAAATATCGGCGGTTATTTACCTCTAGCTTTTGATAATCTCCCTGTAGGTTTTGATAATTTACCACTAGCTCTGCAATTGTTTTTTTAACCCAATAAATGGCAAATCGTATTCTGCGGAGTGGAAAGAAGACACGAAGGAGGTGAAAATGAGTTGGTTTGTAAAATATATCTAGCAACAACCCCAGGGCAGGCCACGTCCGATTACCAGAAATAATCCGTCGAATACCACTCGACCTCCAAAATTAATTGGATATTTCTCGAATGTTTTGTTGCGTATGATTCAGTCAACATAACTTTTAACATCAAACAAAGGAGTGCGGGTAACGCGATCACACGCAAAATGGAGGTGGTAGGGGTAGCATTTCATGTTAAAACTTATGCCGACTTCAGTGTAGCAACGAGAGGGAGAAAAATACGGTTTCGCAAAAGCCTCCTTTAACTTTTTTGATACCCCAAGCATATTAATTATTGTGGCATTATAAAAATTTATGAAGAAATTATATCTCCATTTCAATCCGCTTTGCCTTGTATCATATAACATGAATTTTCCTTGTACCACTGGCATCATCTTCTGGTGTTTTAATCGGCTTATTCTTTCTTCTCGATCGCGAATGCCTCCTCATTTGCTCTTCTGAAAAAAGTTAAATAATTGAAAGTCATTGGTGTAATGTATACCAAATAATAAAGGTCTCAATGACATAATGAGGATATTCATAAGTTTTTATTGATGGGGGAATAGAGAGAATATTTATTAGCTCGTCGTCGCTATTTTTATTTCTTTTCAATGAGCAAGAGTCTTTTCCAAGACAATCTTTCCTTCAAAATATTCTATCATCGAGTTTTATAATTATTGGTATTCAAAGATCACTGTATTTCTAGTAAAAACGTAGTACTCAATATCGAATCAACTAACCTACAACTTCTGATTCTGATCCTGCGTCGTTTTTCGCAGCAGCTTTCTTCAATCTATTATGAATACCCGGGGAATCGGCGAAATCATTAATGGTAACGTCTGAAAGAATAAAGTTGTCAATAATGAAATTCAGGGGGGAAGAAGTGGAAACGTCAACTTATTTGCTGCGATAATGACCTCCAGAAAATGAAGTGGGCTTCTTCCTGGGTGTGAGCTTCTTGTCAGCCTTCTTGGCCGGTCCAGGCATTTTATAAAAAACCTAGTCTTGCTTAATTTTACACTTGTCACAAGCATGATTCAATTTTTGGAATACAATTAAATAACGAAGGTGAAATGAGAGGCAGAGGTGGTGAACACGAATCACTGCGGTCCTCCATCGTTGCTCCACTCGCAAAGTTGCGAAGACTGTCTCTGTCTAATATTGTTGGTACGTGGCGCCACGCAACAAAATCAAATACTTGAAATATTTTAGGCTTTATAAGAGAGACTTTTCTGTTCTATTTTTTATTAGAAAATTATTGAAGAGTATTGTTCAACTCCAGAACCTCCAGACCTCGAGAAATTGGCAATTTTATAGTTGCCGACACTTATGGGATAGCAGAATATCACTGACACCTGGAGTTTTTTAAACAATTTTCCAGCTCCGATTTATGAATTTTCAATTTTATTTTATTATATTTTTAATTTGATATCTTCAACAGAATTTGTTGCAAGAAACTCGTGACTTGGATATTTTTTAATATCGACATACATTATTGTCGATGAGATAATGATGAAAATCAATGTCCTTTAATATTGTATATATTTAAATTTTTAATTAAAAATATTAAAAACTTTAGGTAGAAAACTTGTTAAAAACTTTCTGTTATCTCCGGGAAACAAAAGTGCGAAAAAGTAAGCATTAAAAGCGAAAGATATCCAGTAAGGAATAAAATAAATGAAAATATCAATTCTATTTGTTACATTTTTCATTCGGCTGATTGTGTCCAATCCTCTGAAGGTTTCGAAACAATTATTTTGAACAGCAAAAATTTCAATCGGTTAATTAGCTTCGAAGATATAAGCGCCAAACGATGTTTAAACAAATACATTTTTCTCAAAAATTTGCCAATTGCAATTCTTCAATTCGGAAGTAAAAATTGTAAAATTCATGATAGGCCGAGGGAAATAAAATGCCAGTAATAACAGTGTATTTTTCGTAACAGTTTTTATTGAGCTGAAAAGTTTTCAATAAATCACGTGATTGAAGAAAAATTAATTATCCATGAGAAATAGTAATGCTATCTTTATTATTAATCTTCAATATACTAAAAAATGAGGCACATAGCACTTGTAACAATTGATATTACACGCCTAATTAACAAAAATATGATGACTCGGAGGTTGAAAGAATATAACGATATTAATAATTATTAAAAATTTCATCATCCTCTGTGTCTATTTCTTTAATTCCTCTGATATCCAAAGATTTAATAATTAATTCAATTAATCTTTCATCTCGAGTATGAAACATGAGACTTCATTTATATTACCTTGAAAATCTAGAAATTTATCGAATTACTATTATTATTTTTGTTCACTTCCCATAATGATCGATAATTTACTGATCTTTATTTTTCTTATAAAAAACAAACTTATCGTTTACGTAGAGTGCTTTCGATATTCTCTTAAATTTTTCGTCTTTATTTTCATTCTTCACTATCGGCTATGCTCAACGTGTTCTAGTGGTATTTGGTTGATTTCCGATCGTATCACACCTCCTATAATAAAGTAAGTAGGGTACGCGCGGTGGGGATGGATTCAATACATCATTTTCAGATATTCCTCTGATGGAACTGTCGTCGTAACGGACCCATGCACCGAAACCAACGTGAAATGCATCTGTTACGTAATGACCCTTTGTTGCCTCCTTGCCATCGTGATACGTAACAGCAAATAGTTTATACTGTTTCTGTCTTAGTGTGAATTTTTTTGCAGCATTCGGTGACAAAAGTTCTGAAATTAATGAACAAAATATGTTAAAAAGAGTGGTTACAGGGGGTTAGAGCGGTTAGAGTGCTAGACTGCCACGCCGATGACTCGGGTGGGTTTGCTTCCCGTCACCGGCAGTCAAAATTTGTCAAAATTTTTGGCACCCTGATCTCACGATTCACTGTCGAGCGGTTGTCTCGGAAAAGGGACGACTGTACTTGGTCAAGGTTTTCTCCTCAGGGTGAGGTTTTTCCTTGGTCCTTAGCGAATGCGGTACAGCCGGGCTGGGGGGTCCGAAGGGTAAATACGTAAAAACCCGAAAGGGTGTACGTGAGGATAGGATACGTATCATCAACGTACGTTAAAAAGATAATGACGCCTTTAGGCCCGCGTGTAGACTGAAGTCAGGATAAATTTTAACATGAAATGCTACCCCCACCACCTCCATTTTGCTTATGATTCCGTCACCCCCACTCCTTCGTTTGATGTTAAAACTTATGCTGAGTGAACCATACCTCCAGCCCAACGTTATGTAGATTGTTTTTGTTTTGATTTTTTAATCTAAAAATCGGTCTATTTAGAAACTCATTTTTTCAACTCATTTTTTGTAATGAGTAGATCGCCGAGAATTCTAAATATATATTTGAAAAAAACTTGAAAAAATTAGGAACATCATAGAGCCTTTTTGAGAAATATTGAGAAATAAAGGAGTAGAGGATAAACTAAAAAACGGGTAATTACCACGGCAAGTGACGTCCAGTCACGTCAACATGGCGGTTCGGCAGATAGGGCATTAATTTAAAAAAGGCTCTTATTAAGGAAAGTGTTCCTTATTTTCTCTAGTTTTTTTCAAAAATATATTTATTGTTCGTAGAGGTCTATTTATTACAGAAAATGAGTTTCCAAATAAATGCCGTGTGGATAAACAATTAAAAACAAAACAATCTAGATAACGTTCGGTTGAAGGTACACCCGGGCCTTGAATTAAAATTTCCGATTAAAAACTCAAAATATAAAATCCAAGGGCTGGAATGGTTTATAGGAAATTTGATATTTCCGCACGTCAAATTTTTAATTACAATTTTTTCCATTATTGATTGGTACTGGGAAATTGCATGAGTAAAATTTTTAAACAAATTTTCTCAATTTCTATTAAACATATTTAAAATATTTTTAATACTCACTGGCATCAATTTTTAGATCAATATCATAGGCAACATTTTTGAATATTTTGGAACAGCTGTCGTGTTTATAATCGAACCACTTCAAATGAAGAATAAGAACAACTGGAAGCTCTTCGAGAGTAACTTGTTTCCACGCCTGAATCTGCTGTTTCGTTTTACTACAGGTCATACCTTCCACAAGGTCCCTTCCCACGAGAATTTCTAGGGCAGCTTTCACTGATTCTGCTTTCTGCAATCATTCATTCGCAATTTATAGTATAGTATAGTTAGAATTTAGTTCACAATTTAATTAGAATTTCATAAAAGTAGCAAAATAAAGGTTGTGGAAGAAGAGTAGCTTACCTCAATGTCTAATTGAAGAGTAAAGAATGGTTGTACATTGTCAGTGCTTTGATCACCCTGACGTAAAATTCTGGATCTCAGTTGACCACGAAAGATGTCGGACAATGGAGTACGTCCAAACTCAGTGCAACGGGTTATCGAACCTTTGTTCTTTGGTCCCATTACCTAGAAAAATTTTAAGGCCCTCATTTATTTCTTTATTCATTCATAAATTCCAGAGGATTTCATCAAAGTGAACTTTTTTGAAAACTTAATCCACAATTTGATAGTCTCAATAGAGAAAGAAACAAAAGCGATAAATTTTTCTTTTTTTGTTGATGGGAGGAGTGATTTAGAGGAATAAAATGTTCAAAAATTTTCGTTTTCGTGATTCATGGCAAATTAGCATTAAAAAAATTGCATTAAACACCCAGTAGGCCGAAAATTTGATCCCTCTACTCGAATTAAATCTAAACATATTTAATTCTACTCAATTATAATGTTTTCGAACTTCTCAATTAATGTAATTTATTGTACCCCATAAATCAAGTAATATTACTGAAAGGTAAAATGATTGTGAAAAATAATCACAATCATACAGTTAAAATTTTTTACTTAATTACTATTAAGAGTCATTACTAAAATGAATTTAATCTACGTACTTTCCACTCTTCATCTCCACTGTTGTAATTAGCATTCAACTCCTCAGATGGCTTGGACTTTTGAGAGTTTTCACTGACTTGCTTCATCAACTATAAAAAGCAAGCGAATAAAAATACTAGAGTACAAATAGAACAAAACAAGTAAAGAATTTTAGAGAATGAAATAAAATGTGTGGATTTGGTGGTCATCCACTGAAAAAAGATTACCTCCAACATTTCATCACTAATGCCATTGAGTAGACACGAAAGAAACTCTTCGGCGTCCTCTTGTCTCCCCTCGATGGAGAAAACCCCAGGAGACGATGTATTCTTCAACATAGTGTAGACATACGAAGGCTCAAAAGCAGTGCCACCTTGAATGTCAAGGCTGTCGTCATTTTTCTTCTGATCTCTAGTTATTCTGGGCAGGCGTTCACCCTCGGGTAGGGGCAGGAATTCGTTAACAAACTTTATCCTTTGTACACATAATAAAAATTTTATTAATCCAGTGAATTGATTGAATATAAATTTTCTATTTTTCACTTCCAATTTTCATTTTAATATTCGAGGAATATTGGGATTTTTGGAGAGTAGAGGAATCCATTGAAAATTTCGAAAGCTTAATCTTGATTCTAAAAAAATAATCCTAGTTCAACAATTCGAATGTAAAAGTCATGCAAATCGTTTGACAAAAATGACAGACTAATAATTAATATTTAACGATTTTTTTTCTATTATTTCAGACATTGAATTATGCAAATTACAGAAAATGTTGTCTATAGCCAAACTATATTTTGACGTATCGAACCAATCGAACGAATCTCGGAATGTTTTCATTCACAAAACAATCATCTCCTACTCACATGTTATCAATTATTGGAGTCGATGAGTTTTTCAACGGATACCTGGAGAGCGGCAGTGCTCTCAGGAGATTGTAAAACGGTGGACATGCGAGGAGCGCTTGTAATATACTATTTATGTAGCAATAATTGCTGCGATTCGTCAAGCCACGAGGCAGTAAACTTACAGTCTGCTTATCCATTTGATAATGCAGTAAAAATTCTGCAAATAAAGGGTAATAATTACAACAATTTTCCATTATTATCAAATATTTGATGTCCATCACATTTTGCATGATGACATTTACTTCGTGTGACCTTGATTTCAAGAGTACTGTTCCGAAAGCGGATTTTTAAAAAATGAAAAAAATAACCAGAATATTTTTTTTCAATACTTCTTATTATACTTGCAAAATGTGACGATTCAGAGTGGCATAAAAATTTATACTCACCCCCCATTCTGTACATAAGAGGGCTATTCAATGGTGTCTGTACATGATCCACAGGCAGTGGTTTCCTCTCCACGAAAGCAGTCTCCACAATAACCCCTGCCTGTTCCTCTCCCCCCTGTCGCTTGACCTTTTCACCCTTTGCCTCCCCCCTCTCAACCCCATTATTTACACAATCAACATTACTTCGAACAGCTGATGGCAGTTTGAATCCCTGATTCTGGACGAACCCAGGTGGAGTTCTCCCCTCATTGCTCCTAACGATGCTGGCAAATGTCTTGGTGGCAGGTGTCATCGCCACCCTCTCCACCTCCTTCACCTCCTCCACCACCACAGGATCCTCTCGTTTTTCATCTCCATTGGTCTTGACCTCATCCACAACCTTTCCATCAGTCCGCTCTTCGTTCTTACCAGCCTCCTCACCAATCTTCACAATCTCCACCTTAACCTGGACATCCTCCTCGTCCCCCACCTCGTCACCCTTGCCCTTTCCTCCATTGACAATCCCATTACTCGTGCTGACACTCCCCAGATCCTCTCCTCCTCCCTCACAAATCACCTTCTCCTCACCACTAACCCTCCTTATCTTATTATTAACATTATTGTTATAATTATTATTACTTTTATGATTCAACCCTTGACGGAATGGCTGACTGGCAGTGTTACGTTGTCCCTCGTAAATTTTTTTATCATTCTTCTGTCCCTGATGGGCCTTCTTCTCCTGATTGTACATTGGATTGTAGTTTTGTGCATTTTGTCGTTGATGTTTTATTGTTGGCGATGGCTGGTGGTAATTGGAGGGATGCTGGTGATACTGATGACTGTTGTGATGGATCTGAGGGTACTGAGAGGGTATGAATATCGGCGGACCGGCGGCTGGATGTTGTTGGGAGGACAGGTATGTTGGTATGTATGAAACACCTGGGTGACACATTGCTGATATTGCATTAAACTGGCCAGGCTGCATCATGTAGGATTGCTGGATGTCGTTGGCTACTTGACGATTGTAGCTGTCGGTTTTTCGACTGCGAGAGTGACCTGAACGACGCTCCTCACGGCTGGCAGACTGAGTGAGAACTTCGGTGGGGGTATGATTGTAGATGGGGGTGGCGTAGGGGCCTGAGGAGACGTAGGAGAAGGCCATGGGGTCGGAGGTTGTCGTGGGAAAGGCTGTCGTCATCTGCCAATCTTGATAGACTGGCATCAAGGTCCCGGCAGGGTAGGCCAGGGTCGACATGGGGGATGTCAGCATGGTGGGAGGAGTGGAAGTGTCGTAGCTGGGGATGGACTCATCTGGGAACAAGAAAGTGAAGTTTTTTTTTAGGAGTTTTTGCTAGTTTTGAAGATTCGATCGGGGGAACAAAGCATCTTGGTCCTTGGGTGATCTCAAGGTGACAATAGCGAAGGTGGTCTTTTTATTCCCTTGACGTCGCTGGGACTAATTACTCGTTACATGATTATCAAATCGCCAGCAATCTCGATTATTCATCTTGTAATTAGTCGTTTTGAGGTGAGCAATTATTACACCCGACCTTTCGAGTTGAATGGAAATGACTCTTGATTTTGATTTGATTTTTTATTTCGATTTGTGATAAATTAGGACATTCATCGTTTCATGGGTCAAGAGAAGAGGACAAAAAGTACCTCTGGAGAAACAGCAAAAGTGTGAAAAACTCAAAAACCCAAACGGAAGGAATGCGAATAATCAAATGGAATGCATTTAATGCAATAATGCAAAGAAGAAGATTTTTTAGTTGCGTTGTACAATTTTTGAAAAATAACTTCAATGCATAGTATATTACATATCATTACATGATTTTAGTTTATCCTATTAAATCGTGTGTTACACTACACGTACTATTATGTCTATAAATAAATTCAATGAGCCTTCCTTCAAAATGTATTTTTCGTGCGCGGCACCTGAAAAACATCATTTTCGGGCGCGCAGCACATCACGAAATAGTATATTTCATCACGCTGTGTCGGAAAAGTAACTTTTCAGTCACTCTCCGCTTTGCGTCGAGTGAATAAAAACTGCTTTTTCGACACATTGAAATGAAAAATATTGTTCGTAACATGTGAAAAAAGTGGTTTTTGACTCGTGGGATTCGAAATAGTATATTTCGTAACAAGTGAAAAAAAAATGGTTTTTGGCGAGTGGGAGGTTTATAGCACGAGCCGAAGGCGAGTGGTATAATCCCACGAGTCAGAAACCACTTTTTTCACGAGTTGCCAATATAATTTTTCATCTCAATGTGTCGAAATAGTATATTGTGCAACTAGTGCGTGAAGTAGCACTTTTTCGCACGAGTTGTGCATCACTTGAACGAGTGGTCGACGAAGCCGGTCACGAGTGCTAGGCGATCACACGGGGCGAAAAAGGCGATACGCACGAGTTGCACACCTAATTTTTTGCAATACCTGCCAAAATTTGCTTTGAGGGGAGGTTTGAGGGCAAAGCGGTTTTTTTTCTGTGCGGAGTGCGGAAAAGTCAAGATCGTGTGTAAAGTAAAATTCGAGTGCGTAAAGCGAAGCTTGAGTTTGACGAGTTTCACGCACGAGTTTCACATTACGCACGATTTTTTACTTTTACGCACACTGTGCGGAAAAGTACCACTTTACGCACGAAAACCTGTACCGAAAAGTGAACTTTTTGGGCAGGTATTGCAAAAAAGTATTTTCATCACGCTGTGTCGGAAAAGTTACGTTTCCGTCACTCTCCGCTTCGCGTCGAGTGAGTGCAAAGTGCTTTTCCGACACATTGAGATGAAAAATATTGTTCGTAACACGTGAAAAAAGGGGTTTTTGGCGAGTGGGAGGTTTATATCACGAGCCGAAGGCGAGTGATATAATCCCACGAGTCATTTTTTTTCACTTGTTACCAAATATACTATTTCATCACGCTGTGTCGGAAAAGTAATTTTTCAGTCACTGTCTGCTTCATGTCGAGTGACTGAAAAGTGCTTTTCCGACACATTGAGATGAAAAACATTGTTCGTAACACGTGAAAAAAGTGGTTTTTGACTCGTGGGATTATATCACTCGC
>JAPYZM010003934.1:0-10261 GCA_030522845.1 Psyttalia concolor
AATCTCTGACAGTTTGGGCCATATTCTTCCAATAATATTGAAGTCCCACTGCGTGTAGAGTCTTCGTTATGCCCTTGTGTCCGTCTATCGGCGACGTGTGCTTTTCTTCCACGATTTCGACGCGGTCTCCCCCCACTGGTACCTCGATTAATCGTGCGCACAGTGTTATTCGGGTGTTGGTTCCTCTCAATCTCTCTTTTAGGCATGTTCGGGTGGTTTTTCTCGCCCTTCCGGTTAGGAAATCGCAGTCATGGGCCATCCTTACTTTTGGCAGGGTTTCCACTGTTATTATGTCGAGAAATGTTTCGAGGGCTTGACTCGTATCTTCCTTCAGGCCTTCTGCTTCTGAGTTATCCTTGATGACAAGGCCATAGCCGACCCTTCCGGCTTTCTGAATCCTTATGATATCTCCTTTCCGATGGTTGTGAGCAGTCAGCTGTTCTCGCTGGACCCAATCCTTCTCAACCAGTACTCTGAGACAAGCGTTGTCCAATTCTTCAGTTGCCGGGAGGAAAAAATTCGAAATTCTCTTCCATCTCGGTTATATATGTTCGAGAGTACTCGACATTTTCGTTGTTTTCTTCCTCCGAAAACTGATAGTCCGGCGATTCTTGATGGTGTGAAGGGGGGTCATCTTCCTCGTTGTTATCCGAGTCCGTCGGTAGTTCCCAGGCATCGGCATTGACGTCACCCAGTGGTTCTTTGTCTTGGGTCTGAATATGATTTTCATGTATTCTTTCCTCCATGCCGGTGTCTTCTTGGTGGCAATGCATTAGGTCATTGCGCATATCAGCTGTCTCCTTCGTTGCAGCTGGATTTTCTTGGACCAATTCCTCGCCTTCCGATAGAGGTAGTGGTTCTTGGGTGGGATCGAACACACTTCCTACCTCCGTTTCCGGTTCTAAACTTTCGTCTTCAGATTGCTCCTTATAGGGTATCGTTGGAGGTGGCATATTCCGCTTAGGCCTCTTTGGAATATTTTCTTCCTCTTCCGTGGTTGGCTCTTCCAGAGGAATTTTTCTTGGGCGTCCTCGCTTCCTTTTTTGGGTAAGGAGGAGGACGTCCTCGCTTCCTTGTGTCGGAATTTCTTGGGCCTGTCTGCTTTCTTCGGGGCCTTCTTCCTGGGGAATAGCATCAACAGCCGTTGTTGATGTCCCCTGACTCAGTAGGGGTGCTAACTGTGTTGCCCCCCCCCCCCTCTTGTGGCTCCCGATTTACCGACACGACTCGACATTTCGAGACGTGTACATCGGCATTCCCCGTGCTGACCTTAATCACGTCAGAGGATAATATCCCCATTATCTTATGCGGCCCTACTGTTTGAAATGATGAGACATTTTTAGGCTACACCATATCACCGACATGCATTTCTAGATATTCTGTTGATGCGTGTATTCCTGTTTCTTCTGGATGCCAACTCGTTGGTGGATTGTTGATCGCCACGATGTTTTCTCCTCGAACGATATCTGGTCGGGCTCCGCGCACGACCTGAACTTTGTTATCAGGCCACATGCTTTCCACCACACATGGGTCTATGCTTTGCCCACTCGGAATTAGGGTGTACCAAAGTGCATCTCCAATTTGTACATCCCGTATTTGTGGATTCATCCCCGAGAGTACGGCGACCTTTCTTTCCTGTTTGGTTGCGTCAGAAATCGGATTACGGGATAACGCGTTCGCGTTGAGATTCAATTTTCCCGGTTTATATTTTATCTCGTAGTCGTACTCTTCTAATTCGATCGCCCAACGACGTAATTGGGCCCCCGGATCTTTGGTGGACCTCAGCCACACGAGTGGCTGGTGGTCAGTCACCAAAGTAAATTTCCTTCCATAAATATATGGTCGGAATCGTCTAATTGCGAAAATAATTCCGAATAATTCCTTTTTTGTGGTCGAGTAATTGTTCTCCGGTTGCGTCATCACTCGCGATGCATAGCTTATGGGCAAGTCTTCGCCGACTTTACCCTGGCTAAGAATTGCACCTACAGCGTAATCGGATGCGTCTGTCATGACGACGAACGGTTGGGAAAAATCTGGATGCCTTAAAATCGGATACGACGTTATTTCTCGCGTAATTTGGTTAAAAGCATCTTCTTGCTCTTCCCCCCATTTAAACGGCGTATCTTCTTTCAATAATTTTGTTAGCGGGCGTGCTTTTACTGCGAAATTGTCTATAAATTTGCAATAATATCCCGCTAGTCCGTTGAACTGTCGAATTCCCTTTTTGTCCTTTGGTCTTTGATATTTCAGAATCGGTTCTATCGTTTTCGGGCTTGGTTTTATGCCTTCCTCGCTCACACAGTGGCCGAGGAATGTTACTTCTTCCCTCAACAATTCGCATTTCGAGGGTTGTAGGCTCATTTGCACTTCATGAAGTCTATCTACAAATAATCTGTACGTTTCCCTATGGTCTTCCAGGGTTTTGCCATAGACGACTATATCGTCCATGTATACAAATAATCCTACACGCTGTAATCCTGATAGAACTACATCCATTGCTCTTTGGAAGGCAGGTGGACCATTTGCGATTCCCATCGGGATTCTATTGTAAGGAAAATGCCCTACTGGTTGAGAATGCCGTTTTTGGTCGACTCTCTTTCGCTAGTGGTATCTGGTGGAATCCTGGCACCAGATCAAACGTGGAAAAATACTGCATTCCCCCTAGCTGATCCAAAATATCCGTTATATTCAGCAAGGGATACGCGTCCGCGACCATTTTCTCATTTAGCCGTCGGAAGTCGACGACCATGCGCCATCGTTTCTCCCCGTCGGGGCTTGGTTTCTTCGGTACCATCCATGCGGGAGAATTATACGGGGAATCGGAGGGTTCAATGATACCGGCCTATTGCATTGTATCTATTTCCTCCTTAGATTTGTCTCTGATGTGGAAGGACAGGCGAAATTGTTTGACTACGACTGGTTCGTCGTCTTTCAATTTAATTTTGTATCCTGGGATTTTTGCCTCTTTTAATTTCTCGTCATCCAGTTTTTATACCCAGGGATTATATTTAACTAGGTTTTTCGCTTCGTCCTGCTCTTCCTCATCGAGACTCTCTAGCCGAAGCATTTGAATGATCTTGCTGGCTCTAATTAGCCTTTCTTGATCGTTAAATTCGGCCGATTTACTAAATCTTTCAATTTCCGCTTCTGTCCTAATTGACTCTACTTCTTCGAGGTCAACGAATGGAACTTTAAATCGCTCTTCGGTTTCCCGGGTATTGTAGACATACAAAAAAGCTACACCCCGTGTAGGTTTTACTATCGCGTCCCCGAAATACATCTCTTTTATTGATGTCCTTTCGCGGGAGGTATCCAACCTCTGCGTCGAATTTTCCTACTCTGACGTAGACCAGTTTAATAGCCCTAGGCGGAAGAATGATTGACTCCATATTTATGAACGTATGTATCCCTGCCCCTATTGTAAGAGTTTCTTCCCCATAGTCAATTTTGACTGCCCTGCCTTTCAGAAATGGCGTGCCCAGCATTCCATCTTCTGAAAGGAGAAAACTCGAATCGACGACATGGAATTTGTCCTCGATTCCCTCTACGTCTAGAGTTACGTATCCTACCGTTTTTAATTTTCCCGGTGTAACGCCCTTTTATGATCATTATTTCTTCGCGATTTATCTTTAATCTTGGGCTGAGTTTATCTGATCTCACCAGATTGATATCGGCCCCCGTGTTTACAAAAAATTTACCCTCCCCCCTTTCATTTTATTAGCTTTTAAATGAACTTGGGTGGGGGGTACATCCATTATGCGGAAATTAACATGGGCGGTTTTGTAAACGATTTTACTCTGCGCAATCGACTCACCCATGTTTCCCAGTCCTAGATCGCGCAGTTTTTCTGGACTCGCTTCTAGTTTAAGTCCTTAGATGGGCCAGCTCCATCATTTGGATTATTTTGCTTCACTCCTTCTATCTCTCTTCTTTCGACAATCGTTGGTGTTCTCGGTAGTCTTTTCATGAGATGAGTGGGAGTTCTGCAAGCTCGAGCAAAGTGTCCGGGCTTCGTGCATCGGTAGCACGTGTTATCTGAGCTAGGGTTGGGTTTCTTGGGTCGTCGATCTTGTGGCGGGTTTTCTCTTTTAAACTCCGATATAACTCTGTCGTTTCGAGGTCCGTTCGGTTTTGACGAAGTCGCGATTTTAATTTCCCGTGGCCGCAAATCAGTCTCAAGGGCGTACTCTTCCATTAATTCGGTTCTCCGAATTTTTCCCTGCCCCTGAAACTGTTGTGCCTTCAATTTTCTGAGTTGTTCGAATTCTTCGGTTTCCCTAAGCTTAGATTCGATCGTCACGGCTATTCCGACGGCTTCATCAAAAGAGACAGGTGTCAGAGAAAACACCTTATCTTTGATGTCCTTTCTGAGGCCTGCAATGAATGCCTCTCGCATGTTTAACTTTAGCCCATCCACATTAATTCCGAAATTTGTTATCGGATCCGTGTCGAGTCGACTCTGCGCTTACAATTGGAGGGCCCTAAATCGCGCTTCATAATCTGTCACTGACTCTCCATATTCCTGGTAGAGGCGTGACATTTTTCCCAAAATTTGTCGTAAATTTTCCCTAGTTCCGAACGACAATCGAAGTTTTAGGATAAAATCATCGAGTGAATTTATCGTCAACAATGCGCTCTCCACAGCCAACCTTACCGTGGGGCCAAATTTTGGTAAACATTGAAATAGAAAATTCATTTCATTTGATGGCCTCAGAAACCTTCGCGAAATATTCAGGTTGACGATGAATCTTTCGACATCATCCCCTACCTCGTATTTTGGCAGTGGTCTGATCGCATTTTTCACTCTTTGATCTTCTCCGGAATGATCTAAACTCGGATAACAATTATTCCCTAAACCGTAACTTTGTCCTCCGGGATTCGGTGTAGTTCCCAATCCCGAATTGACACTTCCTGGGTAGCCGCCCAGGCCCATGCCTTCCTCATTTACTGCGTTCGGATTATTTCGTCTCCCTAAACCGAAATTTGTTCTTTCAAATCGCGCATTGATTTCCGACATTGGGCTCCCGGCTCCCATTTCTGGCCTACCAACTCCGTATGCCATATCGGGTCTCCCCGTCGCGTAATTTACAGGAGGTGCGTACAATCCTAGCCCTAAATCCGGCCTGTTTAGCCGACAATTATTATGAGTTGGGGCCGAATGCCTCAATCCGAAATTATTTTGATCACCTCCCGGAAAATTTCCCAATACTGGTAGGTTGAATGTGACCGGTTGAGGGATGCCTGTCGACGCGTATGCCGAACGGCCCGCGCTCATTCTGCTTTGCATAGTATTGAATATTACGGTGGTCGTCGTGGCCGTTATACACTGTGCAGCGAACGAGCTAATCGGTAGCTCGGTGTTTGTTGGTTCCGTCGGCACACTTGTTCTTGCCGGACCGTCCATGTCAATTTGTTTAATTTCGGTTTTTGAGAAATACGGTCTGGCATCACTATCTCGGCGGTTACATCTACGAGTCCGATTGGTCAAAGATCGCGCTGAATAAGTGGGTGGAATTTTTGAGAATGTTTTTAGGTACTTACCCTGGTAGAACAGTCCGATTAGTTCCCACTCAGAAATAATCAATCGGAATTAATGGTGCTTATGTCTTTTCCCATTCAATTCCGATTGATCTGTGGGGATTGAATTTGGAAAAATTATCGGAATTAATAGATACAAATTAGGGATATAATATGGAAACGTTATCGCCCGATTACATTCTCAGAAAAATGGCGGTTGGGTCAGAAGTTATGGAAATAAGGCATCTTATCGGATTCAAAATAGTTACCATTTGTTTCCGATAGATAACAGGTTCCGATATATGGAAAAACCTCGGGCTATTGAAGCGGAAATTCCGAAATAAACCTGTTATTCTGAATTGGGTATGGAAAAGCTGAGAACATCGGAACTAATGGGAACTAATGAGGCACTTTCTTGAGCCCGATCCAATCTCATTATTATTACAAATCTTGAATTAATCATCGTCTGGCCAAAGTGTAATCGGGCGATATCGGTTTCACACTGTGTTCCCTATTTGTTCTTATTAATTCCAATAATTTTTTCAAATCCAATCGCCACCCTACTATCGGAATTGAAATGCAAACGACATAAACACCAGTAATTCCAATTGATTCTTTCTAAGTGGGAAATAATCGGACTGTTTTACCAGGGTGTGCATTGAAATCACCCACCAGAATGCAATTTTCGAAACCACAGTGTATGTCAATTAACTCTTTCCAAGACTCTAAATTGAGAGATTGACCAGGAGGACGGTAACATGCTAGGAGGTTAATTTCCGGTTTTACATTATTTATTTCTATTCCTGTAAGTTCTACGGAAGGGGGAGGCCCAACGATATTCTCATGGATTTTGAAGGATAAGTTATTTCTCACATAGAAAATTATGCCTCCTCCTAGTTGATTCAGTCTATCTAATCGGTGGGTCCGAAATCCTGAGATCTTGTAAGACCTTGTATCCTATGGGCTGAATTTAGTTTCAACGCCGATGAAAATGTCTATGTCCTGGAGAGCTCTCTCGATGTCCTCGCGATGACTGTTGAACCCTCTGATGTTCCAGAATACTATTCTGAAATTGCAGTGATTGGTAATAAAACTGGATTGGGAATGTGTCGGTTTATCCGCCATGACGTGGTTTTATGATTGTGAACTAATAGAAGAGGATGTGAGATACCCGTCTTCTATCTGATTGGATTGTATACTATCCAACTTGTTAGCCAGAGCCGTCATTCTCGCTTTGAGTGATCTATCATCACAGTAGGACAGTAACTTTCTAAGGCTGGTGGCTAGCTCGAGAGGGTCCTTAGACCACTTTTCACTCAGTCGGCGAATGTCCTTCATCTCGTATGATTGGTCGAATGAAGTCGATAATATGGTCGTAATTCAGACAGTAACTCTCTTTGTCCTTGGATATTTCTTTGGCCATACGGGGTGTATTCTCTTTCATGTATTCTTGCGTTAGGACCCGTTAGGACCCGTCGAAGCCTTCTTCATCAATCCTCGAAGATTCCATATTCTTTTCGGGTTCCACTAGAGTCCCAGGGTGAAGTCGTTTACCGGTGGTGGAATTCTCAACAATCATTGCCCCTGATGTTACTTCAGCCATAGTGTCGAGAGACATATCCTTCGACTCCACTGTTGTTTCTCTATTTTTCGCTATACTACCGTTTCTCATGTCTTTGTCAAGTAAGTCATTCTCAGGTGTTAGGTTCAAGTTGAGTGTCGATGGTGGAGGGGTTCCTCGGATTTGTGTCACCTTAGAAACGCTGCTTCTTAGTGTTGCCGGGAAAACTTGAGGACAGTTTTTCGCAGTGTGACCGGTTGCCTTGCATTTATAACAGGCGTAACTGTCAACCAGGGTGGTGATCATGTTGATCACGTTTCGATAGAGAACCTTAATTGTTTCTGGGATCTTTAGTTTATCTTCTTCCCGTATTCTAAGTTGTCTCCTCCCATTGGATACTACGTACCCTTCCCTGTCCAAATTTAATTTGATCGACGAAATTTTGCTAGCCGGCTCGACCTTGAATTCCTTAAAGGCCTCTTCGATCGGTTTATTCGGCAGCTTGGGATTCATACCAGAGAGAACAACTTTGCGAATTTTCTCCTTTTCTGGTGTGATAATAAGCTTATTGTCACCTATATATAGACTGGTTTCTGGTGAGGTGGGTTTGTCAACAAGCTCGGGTGTTGACACATATATTGAAATACAATTTCTTCCTGGGATTCTCGCAGAAGCCTTGACGTTTGAACGTCCCACGAACTCACCTATTGCGTAGATGTATTCTTTCACTGGTGTACCTTGAATTATCAGTGTAGCCGGTACCGTATGCATGGCTGAGATGTGATTTCACAAGACCCGACTTGCAGCGTTATTGTCTCGATCTTCTTCCTGCCGGTGATCAACACGGCATCTGTCTTTAGGTCCGCTAGGTTCAGTCCGACAGAATCCATCCAGCAGCGGATTGTCTCCAATGTTGTACTGAAAACATGCTTCATGTCGGCGAGTTGCTTTCTTATGATGACTACGGCGACATCACCTGCAAATGCTACAGGGTTCGTCCGCCACGGCGTCTTCAGCTTCAGCAGCCCATCGTACATGATGTTCCACAGTGAGGGACCCAGCACTGAGCCTTGGGGTAAACCTCCTGATACTTTGTACTTTTTGGGGCCATACTCCGTGTTATACTTAAGGACCCTTCCGGTGAAATAGCTGTAAACCATTATACGCAAGTGCCCTTGTCAAGAGCCTCCATAATGCAGTCCCACCTGGCTGAATTAGAGGCATTCTTGATATCCAGTGTCACGACTAAACAGTACTGCTTAGTGCCATTGAGCCATCGTTCCTCTGCAATCGCTTCCCTCGCTGTTTCGATGACCACGTTGATGGCATCCAGTTTGGATCGGTTTTTCCGAAAACCATACTGGTTGTTGGCAAGCACGGGTTCCACTGCAGCTTCTATCCTCTGGTGAATGATACGCTCGAAGATCTTACCCGCAGTATCGAGCATGCAGAGAGGACGGTAGGATGAAGGTTCGTCCGGTGGTTTATTTCCCTTTGGGAGCAATACCAATCTCTGCTGCTTCCAGATGGCAGGGAAGATGCCTTCTTTAAGAGACTCGTTGTAGACCTCTAGGAACTGCAAGGATATCGTGTGCATGGCCAGTTTGAACGCATTGTTAAAAATTCCATCCAGCCCTGGAGCTTTGGAGTTTCCCACTCTTTCACAGGCCTCCATCAGCTCTTCTCTGGTGATATCCGGAACAATTTCTCCTACCCATTTCTCAGTATTCCGATGAAAATCCGAGTGACTTGGAAACAGTACCTCTTCAATTCTTTTTAGGAGCACCTGGCACGATGGTGATGGCATAGGTTGGCTTTTGAGTCGTGTCATCAGAAAGAAGTTCGCTGCAGCATTGCTTATTACACTGTTATACGGCTTTGCCCTAGCGAAACAAGTTGAAAGTTGGACTTTCAAATTGTTTCCAAGATTTGAGAGAAAATTGAAAATTGAGTTGAAAGTTGGGGTCTACGTGGTATCTGGGAACTCTCACGCAACTTTCAACTTATTTGAAAGTGGAAAGTTGGGGTCTACGTGGCCTACGGGTACTCTCACGCAACTTTGAGGTTCAATTGTCCCTTTGTTCCAGGAGTAGTGAGAGAGTAGAGAGTTGGGATAATAGAGCGAATGTTGTCTTCAAATAATTCTCTAGGTAATAATTTTGGAAATTTTCAAAAATTTTCTAGTGTTTCAAAAATTGAGAACATACATAATTTTCACCGTTTTCAAACTTAAATTTTAGAAATGAATGAGTCTTCCTTTGTGGATTGAATCCAACTCTCTACTCACTACTTTCAGTTGATTGTTGACTAATCCACTATCACCTAAACGTAGAGAGGAGAGAGTTGGCACTTAGACTCCACGGTATATTAGGCTGAGATATTTTTACCTCAACGGCTGTTGGCGCTTCAGTTCCAGAGTTCTGAATATTTAAAATTTTCAAAATTCTGACATTTTCAAAATGTGTGAAAATTTGGGAATTTTGGAATTTTTCGAAATTGTTGACATTTTTCAAATTTTCATAATATTTGTAAGTTCCACCCTTGTTAAACTCACATTTCAAAAACTGACAATTTTTTTTCAATTATCTTTTGCAATATTATGGAAAAACAAATAATTAAAACTCATTGGTAAAATTAGGAAACATCTTATGAACTCGAGAGCCTCTCAAGGCCGCCGATCACCACAAACATTCTGATATCGGAAGAATGTTTTTTTAATACTACATTTGTAAGTTGTAAATATGTAAATATTAGTTGTAAAGAGTGAAAAACGCAGGGTCTGCACCACCTATTGGACGATTGGAGAAATCCGAAACCGAAACAGTGACTGAAATGTCAATTGGCGTGATCGAAAAGTAAATTCAGTTACCGAAAAGTAACTTTTCGGTAACTGTTTCGAGAGTTTCGAAACAGGGTTACGAACAGTTGTGACACAGTGTCATGTACCATGGAAGCTAAGTGCCAACTCTACTCTCTACTTTTAGGTGATTGTCGACTAGTCAATTATCTACTAAAAGGGCGAGTAAACAGTTGCAGTCGATCCGGGAGGGAGACGAATAATTTCCAAAAATGGACTTTAAAGACGGTGAAATAGTATATTTCGTAACAAGTGAAAAAAAATGGTTTTTGGCGAGTGGGAGGTTTATATCACGAGCCGAAGGCGAGTGATATAATCCCACGAGT
>JAPYZM010003935.1:0-13087 GCA_030522845.1 Psyttalia concolor
GGAGGTTTATAGCACGAGCCGAAGGCGAGTGATATAATCCCACGAGTCAAAAACCACTTTTTTCACGTCTTACGAACAATATTTTTCATCTCAATGTGTCGAAAAAGTTACTTTTCCGACATCGCCTGATGAAAACTACTTTTTCGAGACATTGAGATTATTTATTTGTTTATTTTATTCATTCAGCATCAAACAGAAGTTTGATTAAAGAGAGTTCAGTTTAATAGCAATTGGATTGATCACCTGAGATAAATCTTTAACTTTTAATTCAGCAGTCAGAAGATTGAGAAATTATGGTTTGCAATAAACAGTTCACACAGTGAAATTCTTGAAAGTGTTAATTAATTGACACATTGAAAAAAAAATTAACGAAATTTTCACGTTTTAAATTCCAACTTTTGAAAATGTCAATTAACATTGCAAGTTTCAAATTGAAATTTATTTCATCAAATAAATAATGCCAATCAAATAAGAGGTAAAACTTTCTTCCTTTTGTTTCGAGTTTTGCTAGACTCCTCGGGGGCGGTGAGAGTCCCGCGGATTACAAGTGGCTCCCTCCCCAGCCCGTGTCATTACCTCCAATTATCAATTACACGCAAGTGGTTTTGTCTCTCTGGCGCGTCATTCGAACACTTCTCTTCCGAAACATTTCTTCCTTTTTATTATTCCCGAATTTAAAGTTAAATTCATTAAGAAAAATTATTCCGCTGGAGACATTACCTGTGACAACATAGAATCACCAATAAAATTTCTTAGAGCCGACAAAAATCAATGCCAGAAAATAGTAAAAGTGAGCATCTCTAACGTACGCGTGAGCCCCCAGAGAAACGTGCGACTCTCCCGTGCGGTCTTGCCCCGTGAATATTTTGATTTTCCCGAATTTCGGGAAAATTCTATGAACACTTGGATCCATCAAGACTAGTGCGACTCATCCTCACTGACTACCGAATCAGGTAAGCAAGCGAATTGTAAACAAAACACTCATTAACCTCTGAATACCTTGAAATGTAAGCATTTGAGGTTAAGTCAAGTCCTCGGGCGGAATTTCCAGCAGTCAGAGGATTTTGTTTGTATTTCATATAGAGTAATGGCAAGCAAACGAACGGCAACAACAGAATTGAATCACGAGAACTGGAATGCTGAAGACGAACCTGAGGACGCAGGAACATTTGCTGTTGCTCCACAGGCAATTCTTGAGAAGAGGGTCGTACGAACCGCCAAGAGGAGACTAGGAGCCGGCGAGGTGAGTTGTATTTTTTGGGTAGTGGACATCTTAGCTGAAGAATGCAAATTTTCTCGTGATGTTGGTTGTTCACTAAGCCTTTATTCTCCACCTTTCCTACTTCAATTCAAGAATTTCACCACATCATTTGTTGATTAAAAATTCAGGGACCAGCCAAAAACGCTTTTGGAGCATTTGCGGGCTTCAAAACAACAACAACAACCCCCGTGACTGCAGCCTTCAGTTTCCTGAAATCCAACTCCACTCCGACAGTTGCCGCTTCTCAAGCCTCAACAATGTTCTCCCTGACCTCCTCCAGCAACGGTTCAGCTAAAACCCCAGAAAATGGACTGTCATCGACATCAATGCCCTCGATGCATCTCGCGAAGGCTCCCGAGGCCCAGCAGAAGGATCCACCGAAAGAGCAAAAGGAGACGATATTCAAGGAATCCTCTGAATACTTCGCTAAGCTCAAGGGCTTGAACGAGGGTGTTGCCCAGTGGATCAAAACCCACGTGGACGCCAATCCCTTCTGCATTCTGACTCCGATCTTCAGGGATTACGACAGGTATTTTCATTTTTATTTTGAGGATTTTTATGTTATAAAATTTGCATTAAAAACCAAATGATTTTTACTTAAATATGTCGTCAAGGCTGTATTCTACCATGAAATGGTTGAATGTAATTAATCATTGAATTTGTTACAAAAATGAAATTAAATTCTTGCCTTCCAATAGGTACCTCAAAGAGATCGAGGCTAAACGTGAAGAGCAGACGAGTAAAGGGTCAGAGCCTGCAAAAACTTCAACAGAACCACCGAAACCCACTATGACATTTGGCAAGCCTCCAAAAGACTCCTCAGAGGCCTCAGAGTCCACTTCTTCTGGGAAAACCCCAGGGAACTCCGGGGGATCCATCTTTGGTTCTGGAACCCCGGGAAAATCGATTTTTGGAAAGACCGATGGACAAGAGGCATTTGGAAAGGAAGTGAACCCATTCTTGAACAAAAGTAAAGAGCCCTCGGATAAAGTGGAGGAGAAGGAGGAGAAGTTGGCAACGAAGGCCTTGTCATTCCCTCAGACAACTACTGGGACCTTCAGCTTTGGTCAGAGCTCCACCACTGGCACCAGCTCTGCCAGCTTCAGCTTTGGCACTGGCAAACCATTTTCGTTTGGAAGCAGTGTTGTTGCTTCAGCCTCGGGGTCTGAGGGGAAAGATGATGGTGAGGAAAAAGAGGACGAAGATGAACCTCCCAAGGCCGAATTTAAACCTGTCACTGAAGAGGGAGCTATCTATGAAAAAAGGTAAATATTATTTTTAATTAACAGCGAAAAGTTTCGATTCCAGGTTTTTTAAAAACAGATTTCTAATGAGATTATAGCCAAAGAATTAGAAAATGTCTTTAATTTTTGTTTGATAAAAAAAAATTATTTATTGTTTTCAAACAAGATGTGAAAAATCTAGTTTCAAGTTTTTTGATATCTCGAGATCGATAACAATGTTTAAAATTCAACCTTTGTTTTTTTTTTAGGTGCAAAGTATTTTTCAAAAAGGATAAAGTCTACAGTGATCGAGGAGTAGGAATTCTCTTTCTGAAGCCCACACCCAATGGAAAGACTCAACTAATTGTTCGTGCTGAGAATTCCCTAGGGAATCTCCTCTTGAACACTCTCTTGACAGAATCAGTTCGCACCCAGCGCATGAATAAAAATACAGTAATGGTGGTCTGTCTGCCATTACCCGACTCCGAGCCACCTCCAGTTCCCGTGCTCCTCAGGGTCAAGACCAGCGAAGACGCAGATTCCCTTCTGGAGCAACTCGATAGTAACAAAAAGTAAATGATAAAGTAAATCAGGCTGTATCGAAATTTCGATAAATCAAAATTTTTGGATAGTATTCGAAGTGATCTTGATAAATTACCAGTCGCAAGTGTATAAGTGATGGTGTGAATGAGATGAACAGCTTCGGAAATTTTCGGTGATCTTTGGCTATTTGTGAAATTCTTTGCTCCACTGATGGTTATAAAAATGAGATATTTTTTGGCTAAACAATCTCTTCATGACAATTATTAGTGAAAATCAGTTCACTCGATTGATCAAAATTTGAGGGCGATCGAGTCCTTGAGAAGAAAATTATTATTAGATAATTTGCTTTTATATTACCATTCGTTTAAATGTATAACTGATGTAAACTACGATAAGCACTTGTATATAATAAAGAAAAAATGTTCCAACCTAGGAAAATTTGTTATTCATTATTTTAATCAGGTCTTGGGAAGGAAACTAAAATTCTATTGATTTTTTATATAGTGTGTATTTAATTCAAACTTGAATAGTTATTAAATTTACATAAAATCTTACGTTTCTTCATTATACAATAAGCAATATCCTCACCTCACTCAATGTTCCAAGGAACAATTGAATCCTAACAGCTACTAACGAGGATGAACGAGACTTAATCCATAATTCCTTCATTTCCAATAAATTATCTTTCTACTTCCTCTCGCGAAAAAAAATCCCTCAATTTCTTCAGAATTCAGACTAGAGCATCCTATGCTGTCTCTCATTGAACCCAATTGTTATAATAAAATTCGTAATTCACAATTAACGATACGCCAACCGATCACTAAAATCCAGGAAAAACGAATGAAAAAAAATGAAAAGAAAACCGAAAAAAATGTAATTGGCAGTAGAGATGGGGAGTCCATAGAGACGATACCATCGCAAGTGCTAGTGTCGAAAGCATTTTTTTGTATGTACAAGGGTTTGATGCCTCAAAAATCAAGGACGATCATCCCTACGATAATAATCAATATCTTTCTATACAATCAATCAATATAATTGAACTCTCTGATCTGTAGTACTTCTTCGGTGATTATTTTCCTCCTCTTGCTAGGCTTTTGGTGCCATGAATGGAGTTAGTGATCCTGTCTGGCCTAGGCCAAGTTGAATGTGCTGCATGTGAATTTCCACACAATTTTGAAACACCTGTTGATTTTGAGGACTTAGTCGTGATCTTATCTGATCCATTGTTCCTTGGAGCACTTTCAATTCATATGCATTACGATCTGAATCTGATAAGCACTGTAACAAAAATCAATTAAAAATTATGATTATTGACGATTCCGCTAATAAAACTGTTGAATGAAACTTCTACTTGTATGAAAACTTAATTCCTTACAACTATCGACATATTTATTATTGGTTTCACTAATATAGAATTTTTTTCGTGAGTCACTTTTGATCATTGTTAATATAAAAAAATTACCTTAACTTGAAGCATGAGAGCAGTTAAATCAGTTACCAATTGATTCATTTTGGTAGGTGTTTTATCATTGATAATATTATTTCTGGAAACCATATCGGCGGCTTCCTGTCGGCACTTCTCCCTCAGATGCGAGGGTACCAGCATCGCAGCGACGGAGGGCTCGGGTGCTATTTCCTGACAGAGTTCCTGCACCTCGTTCAAGAACTCCTGTAGAGCGGTATTCATTTTCTCGAGCTCCACCACAACCGAGGCATACTTCCTCTCAAAATCCGGTGACAGGCTCTCCCCAAAGGATCTCCTTTTCTCAGCCTCGGTGTTCATCTCCTTCAACTTCTTGATCTTGATTTTTTTGGCTGCGAGGATCTTGTTAACCTTGACCATAAACTCCAAGAGTTTGAGAGGATAACCATTCATGGTGCCTCCAATGTGGCTCTTCTTGGGGGCTGAGACTGAGGCATTCGAGATTAGTGGGTCGTTGGTGAGCCTTGGAGAACGAAGTTTCAGGGCGTAAGGAGGGGATGGCACATACTGGACATGCCGGGGCCGGAATTTCTGGGCAAATGAGGCAACACTTATGGTCTCCGGTGGCTCGTTAGAAAGAACTTCGTAGTCTGGGACGCTATGAGTGCCCAGGCCAGCTCTTTCGAAAGTTATTCTGTAAGTGTTGTTGCTTGTGTCCACTGCGTCAATGCTTCCAGTGAATAGACCGTCCTGGGGCTTTCTCAGCCTTGCTGTTACCTGTGAGATTTTTAAATAAAATTGGATTCGTATAATTTAAGGCACAAAAAGAATGAACTAAATTTACATACCTTCGTTCCAATCACCAGTTGCAGAGGAATCTCTGGGGGAAGATCCTTGAAACTGTTGGCATCAGCTGTCTTCCTCTGCTGGAGCATTCTTATTTTCTGCCTCTTACGTTCTAATTCTCTTCTCTCCTCCTCGAAGAAAGACTGAGAGCATCGCCTGGGCTTTCCCATCATTCTCCTTATCTTGCACCACTCGACTCTCGTTAGTTTTCGAGATTTCAGCTGGGGGAAAGACTCCTTCAGGCAGATCATGAAGTCGTTGTCACCTTCGAAAAGGGTTTTGTCCAGGTTGCTATAGAACCACTCGTAGCACACCCATTTGTGGGCCTTCGGGAGCTTCAAGAGATTGCGAAGGCGCATTCCTATCTTCTGGCCTACTTTGCGGTCTGGGGAGCCTGGAACTAGGGGCTTCTCTGGCTCTTTCTCTACTTTGATGGGGGCTTTAGGCGGCGGAGGCGGTGGGGGCGCCTGAGGAACTACTTTTTTGGGCTCTGTAGAGGATCGAGTTTGACGCTTTGGCGGAGACGGACGAGGGATTTTTCGGGGGGAGGGCTTAAGATCCACCATTCCTGGTTCTTTCTTTATTCTGGAAATTGAGTTGAAAAATCTCTAGTAGATTAGAAGGAAATCTTTGAAACAATAGAATATGGGAAATAGTCGATTTATTTTTTACAGCTGAATTCATCAATTTACGAAATTTTAATAAAATGAATCATTAAAATACTCAAGTGTTATTCACATAATTCAGAAAAAAAATATAGGCCAATCTTCATTGCATTTCTGAAGCTTTTTTTTTTAATAATTTGTAATGATTGGACTAATTAGATAGATCTTCAAGTGAATATAATAATTTACCTGTGATGGGGATGATTGACCAAGATATCATCATAAAACAACTTATTCTTTTTTCTGATCCTTGCCGGCATGCCACGACGATTCAACACCTGAACGGGTTGAGGAGGATTCTGCTTCTTTGGAGGAGGCTTAGTCCCGACCCTTTGAAGCCCCAGAGCGGCAGGTCCCAGCTCAGGTACCGGCTCTGAATCCTCAGTCTCCATCTCAAAGGAATTGTTGTGATCGATGTCCATTGAATCTTCGTCAATTTCAGTTTTTATCTCGTCTAAGGATGGATAACCACCATTCTTCATGGACAGTAGAGTCTCAGCTGACTCGTCTACACGAAGAAAATCCCAAAATCCAAGTTAATATCTACCGTCCATTGGAAGTCAAGATTTTTTTAATAGCTCGACCACCACAATCACTGAATCGATGAATTAAGGAGTCGAGCAAATAAGAAATGTGAAATTAGAAAAACTAATATTTTCCCACATTTGCCAACACAAATTTCTTGAAAATTGCAACCTAACCAAGTAGCTAAATCGGTGTCCCCGCCTAAAGTGGGTTTCCAAAATCATCAAAATCCCACAACGAAAATTTATTAATGTCCCAATTAGCATCCCCCTTTTCGTTGACTTTAATCGATCAAAAACCTACCCCTTTATTAGCTCCAAATCCCGAAGCCAGATCTGGCCAACGAAATATAGATTCAAAAATTCAAAAAATAAAAATAGTTTGATCTCTCACACTGAATTTTTCAAACGTACAAATTGATATTTGAATTATACTCCAAACAGAACCCTCGAAACAATACACAAGTCACTGAATGAAAGAATCAAAGGGACAGAAAACAAATGCCACATCATAAAAACAAAGATTTTCGATTTGCCATGAGTTTACACATGTACAAACTCGGATTTTCAGAAAATCGCGACCTAACCAAGCTACCAATTCGGTGTCCCAGCCCGAAGTAAACATCCAACGCGCGCGTCCGACTCGAAACTTCCCCAACAAAATCATGAAAATTCCATAATGACCCTCAACCACACTGAAACCCCTCCAAATCCCAATTAATCAGTCCTAGAATCAACAAATTAGTGACCAAAATCCTTGTTTTTTATCAAAATTATCGTGCCAGTGGTCCCGCTTGAATCGTGCATTGGGTGATTTTTGAAATTTTGAACGAGCCACGTACGGGAGCAGTTGAATCGCCGATATTACATGCCAATTATCGTATGGAGCCGATGTTTTTTTGACTATGACGATCAGTGATCGCGATTACAACTGCAATCGTTTGCCTTAGCTCTCTTCATTATTTTAATTAACTTAAAACTAGGGATAATTACGTGAATAATTCCACTCACTTTCAATCGTGTCCGCCATGTTGCCCTTTACTGGTGCATTGTGGGTAAAATTATTTCCGCCGAAGCGCCTCCTCTGGAGTCGTTTGCCTCCCTCTTTCCACCCCTCCACCGCCCCCCTGGCGCCGTAGTCTTCCCCCGCCCTCACACGCTGACGGTTCGAGTCTGTTCCGTTCCTAGGCTTTTAGAATATGGCGGATTTCTTCGAAATTATATTAACTGAATATAAAAGAATATAAAATGTGGAACTTTTTTTAGAGAATTTATTCATGTAGATAATGGCTAACCTCGCTCTCTTTCACTGAAATTGAATTTTTTGGGTCTAGCTACATTTCTTATTTCTAGTCCTTACAAATCTGGATAATTTTTATCAGATTGTACATTTCAAGTGATTTTTTTTTATTTGACAAACGGAATTCGTTTTCCTCTGCAGGCTCTACTGACTATTTAAGTTCTCTTCGCCTTCGATCATATGGTTTTTTTAAACAATCTGATTTTCATCTTTTGGCGTCTTTCGCTGAGTTTATCATTCGATCCTGAGACACAGTTAGATAAATACTGCAGAGATAAAGAGAGGTTGATAACTTCTGATGAGCTCGATGAATATCTTCTTGTCGATGCTGAATTGGATTCAACTCTCGGACTTGAGTGCCATTTTTGGTGAGATTTCGTAGTGTTTCAGAAAGATAACAACTGTTTTAATTATGAAATTATATGTCTCAAGCAAAGTATCTAAATTTTTTTTTTACAGGAAATTTGTTTAGTTACAAAAATAATTTTCTGGCATTTTCTACTAAATGTGCCCATTATTCAGAAGATTGTATAATTGAGAGGAAATTGATTTAATTATTAATTTTTCTTTTCTCTATAGCAATGAAGTTAGTGATAACCAACCCAGGATCTGGTACTTCCAGGATCGACTTCAAAAGACAGAAGAGAGGGAAGTCGACCTGGGAATGTCAAACAATATGTCCTCCAATAAGATCCACTTGACTCCAGAATTAAATCTAATTATCAAGGACTTCAACTCCAAAGACGCTGGCATTTACAGGTGCCATGGAGCACTGGGGCAGGACGTAGAGAATAAATTTAATTATAGAATAGAACGTGAGCTTGAATCTTCACTAATTCTCTGTGAATCAGATGAATATCAAGAGCATAAAGATAATGATAGAAATAACTTTCAGCTATTTCTAAGGATCTGCTTCACATTGTAACAGCCAAAGGAAATATGTCGGACTGGGAGAAGTATAGGGAAATTAATCTGATGCCTGTGACACTTCGTCTAGCAGTAATTGATGAATTAATTCACATTCTCAATCACGAAAACAATTTATAAAATTTGATTTCTTCTATTTTGACAATTGGATAATACTGAAAATGGTCATTTCCAGAAGACAGAGCAATATGAAGCATTTTCGTTTCATCAATTTTGGACCAGACATGGTTCTCGATAAATTTTCAAAGTAATTTTTTCCATCGGTTCAGGTTTCAAGAATGAACGAATTAGCACAGATTCGAGCTGCTGGTGTTTCTCTGGAAATAGTCTCTGAATGGAGTGTTTGGGGCCCTTGTCAGAAATGTAAAGGAACGAAGGGGATTAAAACAAGTAGGGGACAGTGTAGAATTAAGAGGTCGATAGAAAATCGGGTAAATAATCCTCGTCATTTCATAGAAGATATCAGAAATCATCATCCAAACACCCTCTTATTCTTACAATTTTAAAGACTATGTTGACTGAGGACGTAGAACACATAATAAAATTCTTCTCGAATTCTCCTCTGCTCCCCTGCAAATCCCTGATTCTCGACGCTGAGTTCCCAGCCGTCAGCAGTGCCACCAAGTACCTCCCAGAATTTATCCTAGAAGAAAAATGCAAAAATTGCCCGCGAGAGAAAAAAAAGAAGCGGAATAAGTTCAAGTATAAGAAGAGGTACACTCTAACTGATGGTGCTCATCTGGCTCTGGTGTGTCCAGAGAGCACCATGGAGTCCCAGGTCCTCTGGAGGAAGGATTCAACAGTCTTGAAGAAAGGGACTGGCAGGTCCTTTAGGAAGAAGGATCAAGAGGCTCGAGTCATGGTTGATACCTTTTCGACACTTTATTTAATTGGAGTCTCAAGCCACGAGGAGGGGAATTACACTTGCTATGTCAATGATGTCAGGATGATGCAGGTCAAAATCAGAGTGGTTTCCAAAAGTCGATTGTTGACGCAAGGTAATTAATTTACTTAATAATTACATTACATGATTGCTTTTTTAAAAACATATATATTTTTAATCAAGTTACCACCCAATTTACACTCTCTTTTTTCATTTTTTTTTTATTTCTGTTTTGAAATTAATTGAATAGAATTTAATCTATCGTCTTTAATTTTTTTACTACATAATTGTTGCGCCGATTTAACACAGAATTGTTGAATTGTTCTCATTATCTAAAATATAATCTTCTATTTATTTTTATTCTCTACTCTATCTATTCTCTTATTTATTTCTTTTATTAAATTTTCAATGGAATGCATGACAAATGAAGGAAGAACGGTAAATTGCGTTAATTTGTAGAATTTGATTCGGAGAACGTCACATAGTCAAAATCTCAAGTATACAAAAGAATGTAATCTAGTATGAGTTAACCTCGATATTCGTTTACTGCACTTACCCTCGATACCGCAAAAAAATGTGGAACGCTTCACGATTTTGCGTGTCATCCTTGCGCAGGGGCCATGCTAATCTTCTCTGTATCGTTCCAATTTTAGTATATGTACTGCCTTTATATATACCAAACGTGGTAGTTATAAAGTGCTTGCGAGAGATGGGAGGCGCAGCAGACACACTTTTTGGATAAAAGCCATCTAGATGTGGAACTGGTGAACTAATGGCTATCGATGGGTTGCAATTCCTTCAAATCGTGGGAATCCAAATAAATTCAACGAATCAATTAATTTATTTTCCAACCGATTTTTAAACAATTTTGAAATAAAAACAAACAAACTGTTTTCAGTTTCAAAAATCATTGGAAGTATATCCCGATCATGACAAGCGTGTCGTTCCATGAGTTATTAAAACACTTATTATATTAAAAAATTACGGTGAAATTTTCGAGCCGAGAGAAGTCCTGTATTTTTTTTTAAATCTTCCTCTTATTCGATTTTATTTCACAGGGATTAACTGATCTGGAAATTTTTTGTTTTCATTATTCATTTCATAAACGTCAATTTTGATTTAAAAAAAATACAATTTTATTGAAGTTGATCTCAAATTTTGGAATCAAATGCCGAACGATTCGTATTTTTTGTAGCTCTCTAATTTATTTAATGTCCTCTCACAATGTAATTTAATGCTCTCGATAAATAATTCACATTCATTGCGTCAGCTTTAAATACTTCTTATCGATATTCTTTCTCTCTTAACGATTCCCACGACAATCCCCCTATAATTTGTGTAATGAGTTCCATAAGCGTAATTAGTTCAAAGTGAGACAGAAAATATTGGATGGATAATTACATTGAGTAAATTGTCTCATGGAAATGTAATCATAATCAACATAGTAATTAGTTCTGTAATATCTTCCGCCCTTTCTTGGATTAAATTCTGTCTCCATTTGATCTTCTTCCTTAAAGAGGATTTAATTCCCTTCTGAAAAATTTTCTTGATATTGTTTCTTCAATCGGCTTATCCATTATGAGACAATCCAGCCAATGGAAAACGAGAAGTCCCCACTCTCTTTTCATTCGACGGCAATGAGTCGGCAGGCAGCCATCCCCAGACATTTGATACTATGATCAAGAATCTAGCCTTGAAACCTACCGATTTTTCAATGAATTATGTTGACACATAATATTTGTCAACAACTTTTGGCGTTTACGTATTATGAGCTTCTGCAGAATACGTAGATTCAATTCAAAGAATAGTCCATCCAGAAAAATAGTGTAAACTAAACTTCAAATAAGTTTATATCAATTCGAAAACGGCTTTCTTTTGTATTACTTAAATGAATTAATTTGTCCAAATAAATAATTTCGTTGATGTAGAAGTGCCCAAAATTCTTAAAAGGCAGGAATTATTTTCCAAAAGGGTGGCATAAAAAAAATTCCCAGAAAAAAAATCCAAGAAAAAAAATCCCCGGAAAAATAGTATATTTCCGGCCTGTCGGTATGGGGTTTTTTACTCGCGTGGAGTTTGGCAAGCCGAGCCGTAGGCGAGGCGGCCAACCACGCGAATCAAAAAACCCCATAACGATAGCCCAGCGAGTTCGGGCAAGGGCCCGTACCAATTCCCGGATGAGGAAAAGTGAAGAGTAGTACGGAAACATATTTTTCATCACGCTGTGTCGGAAAAGTTACTTTTCAGTCACTCTCCGCTTCGCGTCGAGTGCACTAAAAAGTGCTTTTTCGACATATTGAGATGAAAAGTATTGTTCGTAACACGTGAAAAAAGTGGTTTTTGACTCGTGGCATTATCGCAAACCTCGCCTTCGGCTCGTGATATAAATCTCCCACTCGCCAAAAACCATTCTTTTTTCACTTGTTACGAAATATACTATTTCATCTCAATGTGTCGGAAAAGCACTTTTCCGACACAGCGTGATGAAAAATATATTTTTCTCCCCGGCGGGAGCAAAGTACTCATTTCCCTCCCGCTACGCGGGAGGGAATTGCGACTTTACTCCAACGCCGGGAAGAAAAATCATGTTCTCACCACGGAAAGTAAAATAAAGGAGCCTTACTCAATTCTGCACGTGAGCAAGCCTCCTTTATTTTACCTCCCTAGGTGAGAAATATACTATCTCTGTTTGTAAACATTGATTATCTCTAAGTCATTTTATAATCTCGCTAATGATACCTTCCCTAGCATTTTTCCGTCACATGGGTTACCTCGGTTTTATCTTCCTGCTCACCTCTTTTTGCTACTGCGCTGGGCTCCTCATCGCTTGTAGAAAGAAGAACAGATTCATAACAAACAGAGTCATCGACGAAGCAGAAGACTGATAGCAAAAAGGACAGTCAATGGATTCTCCTACCGATACTAATCCTGTTGGATAACGAGTTGAATTATTTATACGTCTTTAAATCTAACGCCAAATCTTTAGTTTGAAGATAAAATACAAGTTCTGTTATAACAACTTGAAAATTTTCTGATTGTTCTCGTAAATGTCCGAAATGAAAAGGTATGGTCTTCTGAATCTGAAAGTAACCAGCGGGGGTACTCGGAGAGTAGATAACAGGGGTTGAAGAAAGTCGAAGAAGAAAGTTGGGGAAGTTCAAAAAGTCCCAGATTGGGCCCGAGGAACTGGGGACGATTGCGAAGGAACAATTAAGCGATTGAGAAAAGGTTACAAAATATTTAGTCGGGATTTTGGGTAATGGAGTGCTATTAAACTGCAATTTATGGTTTGTAATTTATGGTTAAACTGCAATTTAATTAATGGAATGGTTTATTCCATTCGAAAGCTGAGCTCATTTCCTATCGATATAGGGTATTTCGAAGTTTTTAAAGTGATTTTTCGAGCCGTTTTTGCAATTTTTCTGAAATTCAGAAAATTACCAAAAAAGTGGTGAAAAAATCATTTTAAAAATTTGGAAATAGCCTATATCG
>JAPYZM010003936.1:0-17027 GCA_030522845.1 Psyttalia concolor
TCGTGCTATAAACCTCCCACTCGCCAAAAACCATTTTTTTTCACTTGTTACGAAATATACTATTTCATCACGCTGTGTCGGAAAAGTAACTTTTCAGTGACCCTCTGCTTCGTGTCGAGCGACTGAAAAGTGCTTTTCCGACACATTAAGATGAAAAATATTGTTCGTAACACGTAAAAAAAGTGGTTTTTGACTCGTGGGATTATATCACTCGCCTTCGGCTCGTGATATAAACCTAGCACTCGCCGAAAAACATTTTTTTTCACTTGTTACGAAATATACTATTTCATCTCAATGTGTCGAAAAAGCACTTTTCAGTCACTCAACGCGAAGCGGAGAGTGACTGAAAAGCAACTTTTCCGACACAGCGTGATGAAATATACTATTTCCAAAAAATTTTCAATTTTTAAGTAAAAAATATTCTTTTCATTATTTTCAACGAAATTCCTCACAAGATAATTACCACTGACCATTCCCCCGGGGCCTTCAGCCCGCCACTAACGAATTATGTAAAAAAATTCAATAGTAAAAGCAGAACACGACAATATATAAATCAATACTCAGGTATGTAATAGCAATAGTGGAAGCACAATAAAATATTTTGAATTGAAATCATTGGATTAATTCTCCTATCTCTATTTCCATGCTTATTACTCACTGAATATTTTTTTTATTCAACTGCCATCAACATTATTTTATTTTCATCGATATGCTCGATTAATTTGAATTGTTACGGCCAAAATGACAATCGATCCGTGAATCATGAATAAGGCATAAATAAAGACGAATGGAATAGGCAATCGATTTATTTGGATGTGACGGTTACTTTTTCAATGTCGCCGACGTCATGCGCTCTACGTGATATCACTAAAATTTTTACTCGACAGAGAAATGACTCATAATGGAACTATTACTTCTCTTTTATTGCAATTTAAATTCGCTTGGAATGGGAGACCTTTAAAGTTATTTCGAAAGAGGACAAAAAATTGGTATTCATTTCTTTTTGCTAATCCCTGCAAACAGTACGTCGACTACTTGTCGACAAATTGTTGATATCCTGTTAAATTTAAGATGGCAGTGGTGAAAATTGTTTTGCCGTACTGCTTCTAGACCTTTCTCGCCCGGGAATTGGTATTACATACTTCCCAAACTTGAAAACTCTAAAATCACTACGGCAAAATATCATGCCGGACGGTACCTTATGGGGTTTTTTGCTCGCGTGGTTGGCCACCTCGCCTTCGGCTCGGCTTGCCAAACGCCACGCGAGCAAACAACCCCATAACGCCCATCCGGCAATATACTAATTCTGGGAATCAGCCGGAAAAATCCGCAAAAAGAAAATAATGCGATCGATTGGTCTACCAAATTTTTTTACATTTGCAGATTTTCAAGCTCCTATTTTTTATGTGAAAATCAAACCCAAAGTTGAATTACGCTATTTTTTCCCATCAGATCCTGTCGCCGGGGGAAATCGCCGGCTTTTTTGGCTATTATTTCCTTGACATACTATTTCCGTTGCTACGATCATCGCCGACGAATATACGAAACGAATACGAATAGAAGAATAAAAAAATAAGGAAAGATACTGCATTAATGAGTTTATTATTTTGGGGCTTTTACAGTTTTTACAAGGACATTTGCGATTAATAAATAAACATGTAGAACATGCAGAAACATAAAATGGTAATAACATTTAACATCAGTTATTTCCGACCACAGTTTGATTTAAATAATTTCGCATTTAGAAATTTAAAATCCAGAGAAAAATCTACTTTACACTTTATAATAGCAAACATTCTAGGCTTCCTTCATTATGCAGTGCTAGCGAGTAAAAAAGACAATTTAAATTCAATATAATTTCAATTATTTACACAATGAGCATAAAAAAAATTATTGATATTATCCCACCTTATCTGAACGAATGATCAATAAAAGAATGAAAACGTTGCAAACGATCCGGCTAAAGAAATTCATCAAAAAAATCTAACAAACTCAGATTCTTGAATGAACGAGGAGACTAATACTGCCGGCCTGAAAATTTTAAAAAATACAGGGAAAAGATTGCATCCCCCCCCCTCCCCCTCGCCCCTAACAGCTTGAAATTACATTTCCCCAATTTATCTGATAGGCACGGAAGAGATCGACGACATGGAGGAAAGACTCGACGGTCCCGAGCTCAAATTGAGCCTGTCAAGCTCCTCGTCCGCCTTATTATTCTTCAAATCCTGCTGCGTATATAGAAACTTATTCCACTCGTCTCCACGAGCATGTGCGAGATTCTCAGCAACATCATATACCCATATCTTGCCCGAGTCGTCTCCAACAGTGACATGAAGTCCACTGGGTGTCCATGACACACGATTGAGTGCTGGTGAACCATCGACAACGACACTAGCACTTGGCACTTCAGTATCTTGATTCAAATTCCACAGATCGAGATGGCCAGAGTCATCAACAGCCGCAAATAGTGAGGGATGAGTTGGTGACCAGGCAACATCGTAGACATAATCTCCATTGTGCTCAAAGGAGTGCAATGGTTTGTTCTCCTTGAGACTCCATAGTTTGATTGTCCAGTCGATGGAGGAGGTGAGGAAGAGGTGGGAGAAGTCGATGCCACCCTGGACAGCATGAGCACTGACCGATGTCACGGGGCCCTGGTGGCCCTCGTAGGTCTCAGTGACACCAGCTCGTATGCCATGACGACAGGCTGAGTAAACAGTGCCATCCTCACTTCCAACGACAAAATTGTTGACGTCACCGTGAGGAAAGGCCAGACAAGTGACGGCAATTGGTTTCGACTGCTTTGCCTGGAGATCCAGGGTCTCCTGGGGCTGGGAGAGCATGTCCAGACTCCAGGAGCACATTTTGCCATCTGTCGAGATGCTTATGAGATTGTGAGCATTTTGAGTGCCCACGACATTGAGACAGTAGACTGGATGGGTGTGAGCACTGGCTGATAGGGGTGTACGCTGGATTGGGGTGCGCTTCTGCACCCGGTTATCCCAGAGGACTATTTGGCCTGCATAGGTACCACCCAGGATCAAGTTTGGATGGAAACGAGCGAAAGTTGTGGACATGACGGGCGACTGACAGTGGAAAATAAATTCGGGAGTGGTTTTCTTGAATTTTGTGTTCCAAATTAGGCAGATACCGTCTGGATCGTTGGGAGCATCGTCGTTGTGGTGATAGGAGGCTGCCAGTAGTTCCGGAAACTGGGGCGACCAGTCCAGGGAGGTCACGCAACGGTTGCGGGACCAACGCTCGTCGTAGAAGGAACGGTTGAGCCACAGCCGCTGATGAGACTTTTCGTCCCTTTAGGACAGTAATTCAGGGTTGAGTGAGAATTATTTTGTGGCATACAGAGAGTAAATTCATTATCTTATCTTTTCTCATTCATTTTGTCGATGAGATAAATTAAACGACCTCAACAGTGAAAGAAATATCTTTGTTCTGGCAATTCTCAGGCAACAATCAACAGAAATAATTTAAAAAGTAGCACCTAAAATTTGTTCATTTCTCGAGAACTGCGCAACAAAAAATTTACGTATTCTGATAAGGATAAAGAATTCTAAATAATGTTCAAAAGTTCGAGGTGGTTGAAATGTGTCGCCGCTGCCATCTTGTACTACGACGAGGGGTTTAAGATGGCGGCGCATATACATATTTTTTTTCGTTGTTTTTTTATCTCCAAAGTCTCTCAAAATCACTTGGCGATCAATTTTGGATGGACACGCCAATGTAATTCTTCCAGTAATAAAATAGAAAAAAAATGGGATGTTAACTTACATTCCTTCATCTCCATCCAAAGTTCCAGTGTAATCAGCATAAATGTCGACAGATTCAGCCAATGCCCTCTCGACAATTCTACTAGTTCGGTCGAGGAATTTCTGAAAGTCCTCGGAAAGGATCAGCATTTGTTTTTCCTCCTCACTCAATTCCCGGACTACAATCATTGGAAAAAAAAAACGAGACGATTAATTTATTTTGTCCTGGAGGATTTTCGTTCTAGCGTATTACCTTCTTTGGGCTTCTCCTCCTTCGACTGCTGTTCAACCTGAGTGACCGCCGGCTGGACCTCCTTCACCTGTGGCAGCCCATGAGGTAGAATACCCGGTGGTAGTTTACTTTGGAAACCATCCATGTGAGGAAGACTGTTCTCCTCATCCTCGGCTTGGCCATCATCATATGTCAAAACTGTGGTGAATAAGCTAGTCCCGAATATCCATTCCCTAATTCTACTTGATATTCCTCACGTTCTTGACAATAATTTTCTTTTTCTCTCTCACTTTCGCCCGTGCAAATATTCATAACTAGTCTCGAAGGATTCAGAGGTAATTTATCTAATCGGCTGGCTCTACGGTAACTAGATCTAGAGCGCTGAATGTACATGCTGCTCCGATTAATAATTGTCAAATAAAAAGAATGGTGGCATGCAATTGGCATTAGTCACGCGATATAAAAAAATCATAATTCAATAATTTTCGTCGATGTCTCTCCACCCTCTTGCCATGCTTCAACTCAACGTCTCGACGCGTGAAAATGTTGAATAAAACTTACAAAAAACTCGCCGGTGGAAGGTCAATTATGATTTTGGGGATTTACCGGTGTGAAATGTATTTTCTCCCAACAAGGAGCGAAAGTGAGCAATCTAAGCTCGCTCCGCTCGGTTAAACGCTCACTTTCGTCCATTTCGGCAGAAAAATCGTATGCAACCCTCCGGAAGAGAATCAGACAAGTATTCCCCACGTGCTTACTTTGTTATTTTGCATGTGAGGACGATTTGTCTACTTTTTCTCCCTAGGTAAGAAATATACTATTTCAAGACATGAGCAGAGGCTTCGTACTTGAAAAAAAATTTCTTACTCGATAGTTTCACCCGTCTCCCCAAAAATGATTTCTAGACAAGTTCTTCCACTGTCGATTATTTCTCCAGTTTCATTTTAATCATGAAAATAATAACTTAAATCTGAATAGATGAACGCAACTTCCTGAGTCTCATGCACAACGAGGAAATGGAAAAAAAAAACAAAAAAGTCTGATAGAAAAAAGGAGCTGAATGATAAAAACAATAATAATACTGTCATGCGAGTCGAATAGGTGCACCCTGATAAATTCACAGGTAAGTCGAACGAGCCAGCGTACACGTAAAAAATATCTTCATTATTTGAACAAAAAAAAAAAGTGTACGCGTGGCAAAATTTTTCACAATTTTTCTCTGTGTGCAAAATTAATTACGGGTTGCAAGAGCACTTAGAAGCCTTTTAATTGTCCTCAACGAGCATATTTTCAGTGATTTTATGGAGCCTGAGGTCCTTTACACAAATTAAAAAAAAACAATGAAATGCAAATGTGAATGACTAATTTCAAATCAAAGTAAAATCAAAAGAAATTTGACCGTCGGGTCTCAGGATTCGGTGGTGAACGTGTGGATAAAGTGAAGCTTTGGAGGATGCTCGTGACAACGGAAAAAAAAATTATATATATATAATTATAATTTAGGGTTCACCTTCTGAGAGTTGATCACCTACCTGTGAATTCGTCCTCCCACTCTAAACCAGGATTTAGATTGTACTCGTCTTGAAGGAGGGAAAAGAAAATGTCAATCAATTTCGTATCATTTTCACGTTTTACGTTTCAATAATCTCGATGAATAATCATTGACCAACTGGGGGCCAACAATCATTCAATGGAGTCTGAAGCGTTTCGTCAGTTATTCAGTGAGTTTTGTGGTTTAATAATCTATTTCCATGCAATTATGCACTCTGCCCTGTTACTGTTTTTTTTTTTTTGGTTAATCAATTTGTTAAATCAGTCACTAGCTGTACATATGTTAATAAGTGTTAAGCAATTATGCTTGTACGTTAGAATAAACAATTCACAATAGTCAGAATACCTCTTTCTTTTGTGAATAAATAATTCAGTGTATTCGAAAATATTTGCTGTTAATTATCGCATCTCTGACTGCATTAATTTATTAACGGCCCATTTTTTTTAACTACTGGATTATGGATTAATTAAACACCTTCGAATAATCAATTGACGTCTAGAATTGAGCTTACAATGAACGTGAATATCATTTGGAGAACTCTGGAAGGTGCGTTAAGTTGTGACAAGATTTACAGACCATTTATTTCGTTATTCCCCTCCTGAAAATTTTCACTGCATGCAATAGTCAAATTGTCCATTTGCTTAATCAATAAATTCATTCAATTTTTGACACTTCGTGCGACCAACTTGAGCCCAAGTATTTATTTTAAAAATCGTGCACTGTCTTTGTGATAATAGAGATAAAGTGACGAAACGAAAAGAATAAATTTCATTTGGATTCTAATTTTACAATGAATATCACATCTCATTATGGATTTTGAGATATTCAGAGAATCTATTGAAAATGAAAATTTACCGATTTCGTCTTGACATTTTGAGATTAACTTCGTTCGGGTAATTAGGGAGAGTGAGAGAATAGTAGGCGATAGGATGTCCACCGGGTGGAGAGTGAGGCTTTCTTCCAAATTTTTTATCGACAATTTCCTCCTATTATATTTTTCTCTGTCTTTTAACTCTTCGGGAATTTCGGTGCTCCCGCTATTGACGATCGGTACTAACATATGATGAGTTTAAACTCAATACAAACCAAGGGAAATCATAACTTACCGTAATAGTCGAATGCATGAGCTGAGGGGAGGGGAAAAGGGGAAAAAATAGTCACTTAGTTGTTTCTTTATCTTTCAGAGTAATTAATGAAAATATCTCAGCTAATTTGATGAATACCTCCCTACACTCAGGGCATGACTTTTGCGGCATTTCTTGACGCATTGAATCTTTGTTAAAGTATTCATTTTACATACACTGAATGTAGTTAGGTGTAATTCTTAATTAATTGTGTAGAAATTTTTGTACTGCGCGTTAGAGGAAACATACATATTCATAGCTATAGTATTCTACGCATAAATAAAATGCAGTGCGTCGTGCATTGTTCAAATTTTATGAGCCCCGGGAGTGAAGAAAATCTACATTGAAACCGGAGAAAAACGAGATGAAAAAATGTGAAAGTCAACTTTCAAAATTTATTCACTATCAGGGGATTGGATTTCACGAATTAATGATAATATGAAGAGGAGAAATAATTTTTAAAGACATTTTAAACCGCCAAGTGGAGGCGCCGCCATCTTTGAAGTTCCTTGAGACAGAACAAGATGACGACCTTCCCTTGAGCCGATCATCTCGCATCTTCTAACGTGTCTTTTAATTTTATAAACTCTTCAGATGATTTAAAACTCGCTTCGTCCAATTCCGAGGGAATAAACAAATTTCCCAAGACATTTTGCCAGTTGATGTTTTGACGATTCTTTGAACTTTCTTAGAAAAAAAAAAAAAACAATCATCAGTCGGTTAGTCAGCTAATTTTCCGTTTATTGCCATTTTTTTTCACTCCCTCGAGTCTCCAATCAATGAATTTTATCCTCACAAAGAGTCTCGACGCTCACAAATATCGAAATATCCATATCCATTTTCAGGTGAATAGTTTATACCATGCCTTGTCACACTTATGCCCACCCCCCTAAAGTTTCTCTACAATATTTCACTATCATTTGTTACTGATTGTGTCTTAACGAATGTTCAACGTTTCTCCAATTTCTTTGCAATCAATTAGTTCTCAGCCACGACAAATAATTAATGAGTGAGGATAATTTGTTATTCATTAGAAAAAAAAATCCCGTGTTAGTACCATTGCCATTAGAATCTCTAGTTATTAAAATCTATTTTCAGGTAGGCTAGGACAAGCTCGAGATGTGCAAGCTTCCAAGAGTTGTCTCTCTCGTCTCTCAGATAATTATCAAAATTTCATGAAAAGTGTGGAGTACGGTGTGAGCTTTTGTAATTTATCCCCCTCATTCTGGAGGTGACAAATGAGTTTAGCGAGACTAGAGCTGTTGCTGCGAGGGATAATCCATCCAGAATGAGTGGTTGAGTTATTAAGCATGTAAGCAATAGCAAAATTTGCTCTGACAATTCTCCACATCCCTCAATAAATGGGAAATCCCTCTTTCATATCTACCGATAAACAGTTAACGAGAGGATATTTAAGAACAAAAAAAATTAGACAAAACATACATAGGTAGTTTGGTGCAGACCCACCTTTCCTGGGACGCCACCAGTCAGTCTCAAAGTAGCCTGCGGAGCAAGAGTGAGTTGGTGACGTTGTCGTACAGTAGGAGTAGATGGTGTTTGCGGAAGAGGAGGCGGACAGTCCTTTATTTATTTTATTTGTTTTTTTTTTGTTTTCCGTTATTACCACACCAGGGGCATTTGTTAGAAAATAACCGCAATATCAGTCGGATTGTATCATCAGTTTAATTATAAATTAAGTGCATGGGAGTATATTATAGGCAAGAAATGTTTAATTGAGGAATAACGAAAGGAGTATTTTTGGGGGAATCTTTACCGACTAAAATTGCGGTTCGGGGGGGCTTATATCCCAAACACCAGATAGTTTCCTTCCAATTAAAGGGTGATTGAGGTGAATAAAGAGATCACAGTACTTCAGAAATAATCAGTATTTTTTAGTGACAATTTTTAAAAGATTCATTCTGTTGTTCATTAAATACTTGGACAGAATGAAAATGACAATAACTTGGAGCGAAGTGAATTGAATGTTTGAAAATCTGTCAGAATGCCAAGTCATTTACTCTCATCTCCTTATTCAGCTCAAAATAAAATCCACAGGCCCCAAAACAAAATCACAGAAAAAAAAATGAATGACTAACTAAAGAAATAAAAATTAATGAAATAAACTTTTATAATCATGCAATGATTATTAGTGAAACCAAATGGTAAAGAACTATCTGCATGAGGTATTGTGACTCCATGAATGACGAATGAGCGAATGAAACCCACGAGTCGATGAAATTAAATGAAATTATAGTAATTAAGAGTCTATGGAGGTTCAGTCGATGCACAGATGAAATAATAAAACCCACGATTTCTCGTAATCGAAGAACTAGTTAAAATTATTCACGTGTGAATATGTAAGTTTCCTCGTCAGAAATTGATGAATAAATAAACAAAAAATGTTCCAACGAAAGGAAAATAATTAAATTAAATTAAATCGAAGGATTAATTTCCAAGATTAATCGAAGTATTTCTTTTTACAGGAAAGATTTAGCGTTTGATTGAAATGTGGTTATCTCACTCTGTTAACATTTATCAATTTATCTTTTTCATGATTAAGTGAGTTATTTATTTATTGGTGATTGCTTTTTTTTTTGAAAATATCACTCACCGTCGTGCGATGTTTGCGCCGTTTGGGCTGTTTGGGTCTGCTTACTGTACACCACTGGTTCTTTTGGGGGAATGTTTGTGTGGGCCACTGAGACGACTGTTAATTCACGATTTGATTTTTTCTTTGCTGAACTGATGGAGGCAAAATCAGGGGGAAATTATTCTTTTTTTTGTCATTCTTGGGAGAATTATCTCTTGTCAATAATTAAGCCAATGCCAGAGTCATTAATGCTTAAGTATTGTGAATTGATAACTTTTAATTTGCCATTAAAATTTTTTTCTTTACTGAACTACTGCATGACAAATTATTGCAAGTTATTTATTGCCTTTTATCGAAGAACAATTTATTGAGTATAGTCAAGCAATTCTATTCGAGGGAGTGATAGACGGACATATCCGTCAGTTATGAAATCCAGAAAAAAATATTGAATTGTATTTTTGAATTTCTATAAACGTTTGACACAAGTGGAATATGTTTTTTTTTCATGATCTAAAAATTTATTTCTCACCTTTGGGCTGAAGTTATACTCGACGGTTGCATACTGGCATCTGGAGTCACGTTATTACTCACGTCTGAAGCTAGCGAATTCATACTCGAGAGACTAGATAAAACGTCTGAATCAGAATTAAAAAAAAGTATTAATTCAACTCCAAGGATCGATTGGATTACTAAGCTGATGAATTATTTTAATTTGATAAGTCAACGTTTTGTCTTTTGATTTGTACCGGATACAGGGGCTACCCCGAGGCTCGAGAGCATAGCATCCAGCTCCTTTCGATGATCTTTGTCAGCTCCAGCTGCTCGTACTGTGGCCTCCTCCACCTAAAAAACGAGGAAAAACTGTCGTATTGGGACGTTTTCTCTGCACAGGAGATTTTATTGAGGATTTGGCCACTTGCATCTTTTTGCTCTTTTTCCCTTCTACGTCGTTCCTTCTCCTCTCGTATTGCCTGTAGCTTCGCCTTTTTCCTCTCTAACTCAGCTTTTCGGTCGGACATCATGATTGGTTGGGATTTTTTTATACACAGAGACTGAAAGCAAAATTGAAAACTTTTCTTTAAGATAAGAATGCAAAGAATGTTTCAATCCCTGAAGTTCTCAACTCGCTGAAGGACATAAAATCTGATTTATTAATGACAAAAAGTAATTTCAATAGATCTAAAAGTTGCGAAATATGGGAAAATATAAATACAATAAATAACAGAATTTTTTCAATCGATTGTCGGTTAAACGGCGTAACAAGTGAGAAGTAGAAAAAAAAATTGAGACGAAGGGACGAAGGTATTAAACGGATTTATTTGTTAATGGCAATAAATCTTTTTTTTATGACTGCAAAAATAGAGAAATATGAGAAAATATATGAAGTGAAGCAAAAAATAAATTGACAAAAAAAACAATCAATTCTCTCTTGAATGGGATAGACGAATAAAACAGAATTATTAAGGACCAAAAATCAATGGAATGTCTAAAAAAAATAGAGAAATATGATCATTTGGTCTTTTTGTAATGTACACCGGTGACATTTCCACGACGAGCTATACGATATCATGAACTTATTGATCCACCTCGAACCCATAGCACTATAGGTATCCCATTTCCACCTTCACAACTCGACAACAAAAGACTTAGCACCTCTGACAATATCAACTATTTTTCCTCCAAAATAATTGACTGATAAATTCGTGATTACACGAAATTCATGAAGTCCTTCGTGACTAAATCTAACGGGTAATGTACATATACGGACTCCAGGGAAAATTTCCGTTTGTCACTCATGCTGTACTCGATGGTGATTTAATTCTGGAGATTTGTTAACCGATTGATTACCTTTTAGGAGTAAATTAGAAGCTTGAGAACATGAGGGACAAAGGACTTTGATAAAATACACTTGGGACAAACACAACGAGAACGAGGAGACGTCAAATCCCTCACACGATACGCCCGACAGACGATTCCATTTCTCACGAATGGAGCATTGAAGACTACGTGACTCAGTTCAACGATATTCTCCTCAATTTTTTTCTCCCCTCAAAATATATCAACACAAATAAAAAGATAATCGTTAAAAAATGAGGATTAATTTTGTACAATGAAAGAGATTTTTAGCAATTTATTATTTTTTTAATAAAAATCGTGAGAGAATTTTCATTTCTAGTTTGATCATCTGAAGTTGGCGACGAAGTTGAGGTTTACGTTCAGATCTCGATGAATTTATTGCATTTACATAATTATTTATAAGCCAGTGGTATTGCTGGGGTAGTTTATTAAGAAGGAGATCAATTAGTGACGTTAGGACGCAATTAGCTATGGGAATTATTCGGTAAGTATTTCGAGTTCTGTGAATAATCGAGTATTTTAAATAATTTTTTTCGTAAATGACTGTCACTTAGGTTTGCCCTGAAGTCCAGCTTAGCTGGTGGATTTGTTTATTACACGGTGCAAGAGGGTCTGTGGGGCTCTGCTGATGATACCATTAAATTCTACGAGAAGATTTACAATAAAATTGCACCCCACGTTAAGGATGTCAGTCCAGAAATTACTGCTGGGGTGAGAACTAATTTTTTTGTCTCATCCAAATTACTTTTCTAGTTCCAAAATTGAGCATCTGGACTCTCAAATTGGTAATGAATCCAGTGAAATTCTTAATAACATGTTTAATTGATATTTTTCAATGCTATTCTATTAGAAAAAATATAAAATTATTTTACTCAATTTTTTAAAAATTGAGATAACGACTGGCAGGGTTGAAATGGGTGTTGTATCGAACGACAAATGTCGTTGTTAACGTTTAATTTATTTTATATAAATATTTTGTTTATTTTTCCAGATTGCAACTCTCCCATCTGCCACAGTAATGATCGGTTGCTCTCGAGGGATGTGGAATAAGGGAGTCAAAACGAGCTTTCAATTTTTATCTGAATTACCAACTCACATCTCAAATGGTATTGACTCCCTGAAGTCATTGTCAGCTGTCAAAGACTCGGGGGAGAGCATAAAAGAAGGAGAACAATCACTAGCGCCAGTTAAATCCCAATGATAAACCTTCCGTGTATTGTAAATTGCTATTTTTTCCTCTTTCCAACAGTTATAAATCCATATAAATTACTCTAGAACTTTGTTTTCCACTGGAGATTAGTTTTACCGATTTTGTTGATTAGAGGTTTGAGGTACAATTGTTCATAGTATTTAGGAATTTTCCCGGCTGAAGAAATAAATCATGTTCTACGACAATCAGAATTAAATTGATTGCTTATTCCTCGAAGTTGTTCTCATAAATATTTATTCATGGTATTCTAACACTTCAAGTAGGGCTAGAATAAATAATGAAAACAAACTCTTCTTACGGAAAAAAACATTTATCACTGAAAATGTCTACGCATGTTTCCGACCCGAAAAAAAAAATACGATCTCACAAGTGAAGAGCTTCTGTATTTTTGTGGTCATTGACGGTAACCGTAAAAAAAATGAAAGTGAAGTTGAAGTTTTTTCAAACCAGTTCACCGAGCGTCCACAAGTTGGCGTAAACTCGCGGGAGACGGGAAAAGAGGAAGACGATTCGTGGGGTCACGTGACTATTATACCATTTGGTTAGTTGTGCTAGAAATCATGGCGGACAAAGACGAAAGTGAGAAGACCATCGCCGAAGACTTGGTTGTTACCAAGTATAAGATGGCTGGAGCCATCGTAAACCGTAAGAATATGATATTAAAAATTTCCAGGGTCATTTTCATCCCAAAATTGTCCGGTTAACGTTCACTGGGGTCAGATTGTGGGGATAGTTTGTGTACAGCCATATGGAATGTGGCCCGCCAATGCCGGTCAACCATGTGGGCTGGCGTTCCAAAATTTTTCATTTTTACTGGGTCCAGCGTATTCTTCTCCACTCCCTGCTCATCCCATAATTCATCATTTTCTTTTAACGATCGAAAAAATAATGACAATTTGGAGATGCTTGTCGCCACGTGCCTCACTCTAGTGGGATATTTTTGCTCGTGCCTCAGGCGTTTGTTCGCTGTAGAAAACAAGCAATTTTTTTACGTGGTTGCATGACTTTGGAAGATGAAGTGATAACGAATTCGAGATTTTTCATGTTTTTGTAACGTAGAATCCATTTTTTTTATGATACACTTGATTTTAGTAGTTTTACTTTTGTTGATTTGCCCTAATAATAGCGAAAAAATAATCATTTCAGGTGTATTATTATCTAAGGGGGGACCTTATTTCATAATTCATACTTTGATCGACAGAGAAAATTCCGAAAATTCGAGTTTACATTCTTGTCCCACGTGTCTTACTCTATTTCTGGTCTTGCCCCAAGCGTTTGTTTGTTGTTGAAAACAATTATGGTTTTGGGCTGACTGTGTGGCTTGGGGAGATGAAAAAATAACGAATTCATTTTTTTTCGTATATTTTAGTGTGTAAAATGTTTTTTATACAGCGATAAGATTAATTTCCTTAATTTGGTAAATGGCCACTAATAGAGCAAAAGTATTAATTTAAGTCTATTACTCCAGATCTCCATCAGTTCTTCATTTATTAATATGTTTATTAAAAAAATGAATAGAAATACAAAGATTAATTTCCTTAAGACTTTCCCTTGCCCTATTTTACCTGACATTTGTTGAAGAAAAAAAGAATTTTTTAAACTGACCGCACGAATTTCTGAGAAGAAAACATAAAGAAAAGAGTTTTAATGTATTTTATTACTTAGAATGCATTATCCAATGATGAAATAAATTTCTCACTCTAATTTTGTTGATTAGATCTAATAATAGAGCACAAGCTGTCGCTGTAAAAGGCAACTCATATTTTAGCTGAACACATGCAATTGGAAGATGAGGACTATGAGGAGATAACAAAATAATGTTTTCTCTCTTATCTCATTGTAAAAGAAAGAAATTCAAAAAATAAAATTAGCTTTGCTCCATTTCATTTATTGATTTGCTTCAATAATAAACTAAAAATGATAATTAAAAAGCATTTATTTTCGTCTTAAAATGGAATTAGCAAATGAAAGAATGAATTCATAAATAAAACGTATTTTTAATTGCAGAAGATTTATCAATTTGATATAACACTAGCAAAATTAAAGTCAGGTATTATTCGGAGTGAAAATTAATTTTTACACAAATTAATTAATTATCCTGCAGAGGCCTTGAAACAAGTCCTGGAAAAATGTGTGGCGGGTGCATCCGTGAGAGAGACATGCGAATTCGGTGACAAATTGTTACTGGAGGAGACCAGTAAAGTCTTCAAGAAGGAGAAGGAGTTGAAGAAGGGAATAGCATTCCCCACGTGCATATCCGTCAACAATTGCATTTGCCACTTCTCGCCAATCGCAAGTGAGCCCGATCTCATTCTGAAGGAGGATGACATGGTCAAAGTGTGAGATTATTATAAATAAATAATGAAATTCAATTATTAAGGCATTCAACATTAAATTCTCAAGTGAATGGTAAAAATTGTCAGTGAGGCCCGTCAGCACTTGGCATGAGCCAGAGTTGATTAATTAATCCTTTTTGATGTGTAAAGTTCAGAATTTTTTTGCTACTCATTTCTAATAATTCATTTATGCCTTTTAATGGGGAAATTACTAAATTTTTGGGATTTAGGGACCTTGGAGCACACGTAGACGGGTTTATCGCAGTTGTGGCACACACGATTGTTATCGGTTCATCACCGGATAAAAAAGTCACTGGGAGAAAGGCCGATGTTGCTCTCGCTGCTCATTTTGCCTCGCAGGCTGCACTCAGGCTATTGAAACCTGGAACTGAGGTATGAAGTAATACAAACACAGCAATTGAATTTTTTCTCATAATTGTCCTATTTTTTACAATGTAACATAATTCAAAGACGACTTATCTTCGGTTTAATTTAATTTGTATTGAAAAGAGAACGAAGGGAAATTTATATCCCATTTTAATTCATTGTTAATCAATATTTTCGTAGACGATTGAGATATTGGGCGATATCTTGAGCGATTGAGATATTGAGAGATTGGTGTTTGACTTAATTATTAGTACAGTTGAAAAAAAATGAAAATATTTCTGATAATTATTCGTTTGTTTACATTCTAATATAATTTAAAGACGAGTCATCTTCAGCTGTAATTAATTTGTATTGAAAATTATATAAAGGGGAATTTTAATTCTGTTTCAATCATTTTTTAATAAATATCGGAGCAGGATTTTGTCAATTTTCGTTTTAATTTCAAAAAAGCTCTACAGTTTTTTAAGTAAAAAAAGTATAGAAATAAAAATTCATCGACTTCAGGAAATCAATCGATCCCATTAATTTTCAGATCATGAAAAATTTTTAATTCGTTTTTACATAATGATTTTCGGATTTTATGGCAGAATTTTTCGTCGGGAAAAAATAGATGTAAAAAATATTGTAATAAAAATTACTATATTTTAACGGAAATTAAATCATCAGTTCAAATAACAACTTCATTATTAAATTACAGACGTACTCCATAACTAGTACGGTTGAAAAAATCTGTGGTGCCTACAAGTGCAAGCCAATCGAGGGGATGCTGTCCCACCAGTTGAAACAATTTAAAATCGACGGTGAAAAGACAATTATCCAGAATCCAAATGACGCACAGAAGAAGGAGCACGAGAAGTACACTCTCGAGACTCACGAGGTGTACGCAATGGATGTGTTGGTGAGCACTGGCGAGGGTGTTGGACGCGAGCAGGACACTCGTGTCACAATATACAAAAAAACTGACGAGACGTATCAGTTGAAATTGAAGGCATCGCGTATGTTCTACTGCGAAGTTACTCACAAGCATGGCCTAATGCCCTTTAATTTACGCACCTTCGAGGACGAGAAAAAAGCCAAGATGGCAGTTGTTGAGTGTGTCAATCATAGACTCATTGAGCCATTCCAAGTGCTTTATGAAAAACCTAGCGAACATGTGGCGCAGTTTAAATTTACAGTATTGCTGATGCCCAATGGACCACATAAAATCACTGGTTTACCCTTTGAAATCGACTCATTCCAGTCGGATTGCGTTGTAGATGATCAAGAGTTGAAGGTAATGTTGTTTTTATATTACCATTTTTCTCTCAAGACTTCAAACCATTTTGTTTGGAATTCTAAATTATTTTTATCGACATCATTATCTTGAGTTAATTAAAAACAGACAGAGCCTTTATGATAATTTTTAATTATTTGCTTACTATTATAATTATCATCTACATCATTATTCCTTATTAATTATTTATTTGAAGTTGAATTGTTTAATTATCTGATGAGTTTGACCAAAATAGTACATTTTGACACTAGGCCGTGAAGAACTTTTCTGGCGAATATGAGGTTATAGGACGAGCCGAAGGCCAGGTCTGTAAACATAAGAGGCAGAAAAGTTCCTCACAGTCGTGTGTCAATAGTATATTGTGCAACTAGTGCGTAAAGGAGCACTTTTTCGCACGAGTGCTAGGCGATCACACGAGTCGAAAAAGGCCATACACACGTGTTGCACACCTAATTTTTGGCAATACCTGCCAAAATTCGCTTTGAGGGGAGGTTTGAGGGCAAAGTGGTTTTTTTTGTGTGTGGAGTGCGGAAAAGTCAAGATCGTGTGTAAAGTGTAATTCGGCGCACGAGTTTCACTTTACGCACGATTTATGACTTACGGACACTGTGCGGAAAAGTACCACTTTACGCACGAAAACCGGTACCGAAAAGTGAACTTTTTGGGCAGGTATTGCAAAATAGTATATTTCGTAACAAGTGA
>JAPYZM010003937.1:0-10258 GCA_030522845.1 Psyttalia concolor
GATTTATTAAGTTAATTTTAAAATAATACTTTAAATCTCGCGCATTAAAATGGCTGATTTATAGCGCCATCTAAGAAATTGAAACCCAGGACATCACATTTGTGCGCGCCACCGCCATGAAATTTTGTGGTTGGCACACTTGCACATTACATAGGCCTTGGCAATCTCGCCTATAGTCTCTGTCAATCTAGTTTCGTACAGGTTCGGAATCTACACCATTTGTATGTTGTGCTCTTGATGAAATATGTCATTGAGAGTGGGAGCGAGGGTTGAAATTAGTGGAAAGGATTGCCAAGGGGAGATCGCCTGGATTGGACACCCGTCCTTTGCTGCTGGAAAATGGATTGGGGTTATACTCGATGAGCCCAAAGGGAAGAACAACGGAACTATCAAGGATAAGTCCTACTTTCAGGTTAGTAGTTTGACAGGTGGAGTTTCAGGGCTTTTCGGGTCAATCTATTGTAAGCGAAGCTATCCATTCAATCATTCATTAATTCGTTGATGTCATTCTTTGATGATTGGGGTTCAGTGTGCGGAGAATCATGGAATGTTTGTACGTCAGACCCAAGTGGTGCTTCTTGACAGCGCTGGGAATAGACAGGATCCAACGAGCCCAGGCTCAGCTGGAAGTACTGCGACTACTCCTGATGATGGGGCTGCCAGGGCACGAAGTCGACTCAATAGGTAATTCAAGAGACATGTCTGAATTTAACGGGACGAGGCGCTTTGTCGTGGGATAAAATGGAAACCGTTGAGATTTTGTCTAGTGTCCATAATTGGGAAATAAAAGTTATAAGGTCTAATAAAAGACACATTATGTTCAAGCATTCTTATAGAATTTTTCGTAGGGGAATAATTTTTGTACAGATATAACAAAACCAGGGAATTTTCCAGTTTCCATTTTGATCTCATGTGATTAATCAGAACGGAAATTACAACTGCCGAACTTCTCTCAATCACGTATTGAATTATGTAATTTCATGCTAGCACAAGCATCCGCAGGAGGAACGAGCCCACCGCGTAAGTTCTTTGCTCTCGTGTTCGATAATTACAGAATGATAATTTTACTCCCAATTATCTTGATTAACAACATTTCTTAGAAATTTCTTTTATGTTAGCATTCAGTTGTGAAAGGATGATTGATGGGAAAGTTTTGTGAGGTTTTTGGTGTAGAATTTTTCCTACAGAATAACATGAACAAGTTATTTTCCTATGAAATTGCCAGGCAGAAAGAAATGCACAATTTTTCAAATTCGAAGAACGATTAAACAACATAAGAGAGATTCGAATTTTCATGAAAAAACTATCTTTTAATTTTTTAAAATCACCCATTTACATAGAACATTTAACAATTCGTGGAGCATTGGGAATCTTGGGAATCCATGAAGCATTTAGGCAACAAATCCCTGAATTTTCAATTCTCCGAAGATTCAATTAGCGTGTAATTTTGCCATGGGAATTGAGAATTCCAGATGTCATCGACATTGCAGTAATAACTTAACATGAAGAGCCGATTACTAAGTTCTTCCAAATTGAATATTATATTTTATGCCCAATTTGCCCTTTAATGTCATTTAAATTAACTATATTGAGAGGAGAGATTTAAACAATGTTCAATATTCACAACTGAAAGACAGATCTTTAAAAAATGCTCAATTACCCTAATTCCTGCAACAAAATCCTTCCGAACCCCTCCCAATTGAATTCTCCTCAAAATACAAAACAAAACCCAAATAATTATATTTACAACATGCATGCTGGCTCGTTTTAAGCGTTAGGAGAAAAACATCTCCCGCGCAACCTAGTCGTCAGCATACCGAGAAACTCTCTGGGTAAGGACCAAAAATGTCATCACCTGCTCGATGTCTCACCCATTTCTCGCTCCCCATCACGAATAATCACCAGGGCTTTACGTATCACTATTCGCCACTTGTTTCAATATTAAACCCGACGTCCACCCCAATCGATAGATAAATTCAATTATTTTCCAGTTCGAGACTGTCATTGGCGGGCAGTCGAACCCAACTAAGTACCCAGAGCATAGAGAACCTCTCGGGCTCGATTCACGAGAGAAAAGATGCCAATGAATCTGCAATACCAGTACCAACATCCGTAAAACGCGCCTCATTCGTCGAGGTAAATTCAATTCTCAAAACTCATATTTTCCTCTTTATTTCCCTTATGCACCTTGTTCTGTTCTGTATGTTAAGTATCTTAGACTATGGACTGTGGACGTGACAATATTATAACAATAAAATTAATATAAACCAGTTACAAGATTTAGCAAGTGTTCCTGTTTTTTGTTTAAAGAACGAGAGAATTTTTTTTTTTCTACAATTAGCAAATTTCTTGTTAACTTTTTTTGATAATATTTGAGTTACAATTTGATTTCTGGACGGTTGAATCTCTAATTAAATGTGGGATTGAATGTTTCTATACACGTGTACGTGTTTCAGAAGTCCCCTAGCACGAGCTCGCCTACCGGCAAAAGGCCAAAGGCTCAAGACGATCGCAATAATGTAATTAATTATCATTAATGTTTACTACAGTTACTTAAACCTAATTGTCATTGCTATTAATGATTTATTATCTCCAGTGTTTGATTATGTTCCCCACCCGTTGAGGTTTGGTTTAACTAATCAACTCATCAAAACTCGATCATCGTTGGATTCTTTTTGTAAATTTTATTCGTAGATATCATCCTTAACACATCCTTTACACCCCCCCCCCCCACCCCCCCGGACATTCTACATCTCATGTTCATTCGGACTAAGTATTCTTATTTAGTGAACTATTCGTCTCTTTTTGTGGTAGATCTTGTGGACTAACGGGAGTATTTCATTATTTTTTTTTGTGGAATTAATCATTTTTTTAGGTGATTTTATACTTATTTAATCCTCGGTATAGTTTTTCCCTTGTTGATGACTGCCATTAATGACTAATTGTTTCACTCGATACTTTGACAAATCCACAACGCTCATTTAATGCTTAAGACTAGTTGGGGGCATTTCTTCAATGGAAACTGGAATAATTTTTCAAGGCAGAGATTGAAGGAATGTCCTACCAAATACCAATATCTTACGAGTTTTGTTTGTTCAATTTATTGTTGTTTTATGGAAAAAAAAATAGACTGGATTTGTGGAAACACTGAAACCACACTTTGTCCCTGGACAAGCCATGGCTGGCTCCATGTCCAGTGCCTCCAATATCGAGGAGAAGCTCAGTCATCTTCAACTGGTGCAGGAAAACGATAATTTGAAGGCACAGGTGATCATCCAATTCGACAAATTATTGATCAATTTAGTCGATGTTGAGAGATTATTTTAGTTGTCGTGTTGAACATTATGTTTTTAGGTCAGCGATTTAACTGAGAAAGTGGAGACACTCAGAGTCAAGAGGATTCAGGACAAGGAGCGAATGAAGGACTTCGAGAAGACGAAGTTACAGTTTGAACAATTGCTGGAGTTCAAGTCAAAGGTCATGGAGAGCCAAGTGAGTGAAGACAGATTTCAAATAAATGCAATTTCAGAACAGCTGCAATGTCAACTAGTACATTTTGACACTAGGCGGTGAAGATCTGTTCTGGCGAATATGAGGTTACAGGACGAGCCGAAGGCGAGTTCTGTAATGATATGAGGCAGAAAAGCTCTTCACAGCCATGTGTCAAACTGGATTTATTGTCACGACGTCTGTGGGCGGTGTTTCACGGCCGCTTCGCGGCCGTGAAGTAGTGCTTTACGGACTGAGTGACAAAAATTAATTTAATGGACATGAGTTGAGTAATTAAAAGAAATAATTTCATCTTTTAATTGATTAATTATAGCTAATTTGATTTTTCAAGATAAATTAATCAGTCGAGACCCAGCCTGTTGTCCTCGATTAATATAAATGATTCGCTTTTTGTTGTTTAAATTGTTTGAAGTGAATACAATGATTAATTAATTCTTCATTATGCATTGAAATAAAAAAGTCCTTTTGTATGTATATATTTGACGACTATTGAATTAGTGGATCAATTCCCAATATTTTTCTCATCAGGCAAGTCTACAACGAGAGTTGCAACGAGCTCGCCAAGAGGCCAGAGAAGCCCAGCATGCGAAAAATGTTTACCAAGAGGAGATGGCCGATCTATCAGAAACTGTGGAGATGGCTACCCTCGACAAAGAAATGGCAGAGGAGAAAGCCGAGACTCTGCAGATCGAGTTAGAGCAGCTGAAGGAGAAGCTCGAGGAGAAAACCCTGGACCTCGAGATTCTGCGAACAGAAATGTCCGAGAGAACTGGTGGAGCAGTGTCATCAGGAGCTCCATCGAGCTTCGAGGTAAAACAACTTGAACAACAGAATACCCGTCTCCGAGAGACCCTCGTGAAGATGCGAGACTTGTCGGCCCACGAAAAGCACGAGTTCCAGAAGTTGCAGAAGGACTTGGACCAGAAAAAATCAGAAATCCTAGAGTTGGGAAGAACAAAGGAGAAGCTCTCCGCTAGAGTCGAGGAGATGGAGCACCAGATAGCGGACCTCCAAGAGCAGGTGGACGCAGCTCTGGGAGCCGAGGAGATGGTGGAGATGTTGGGAGAGAGAAAAATGGCCCTTGAAGAGCGCGTAGCACAGCTGGAGGAGGCAGTTTCAGACCTTGAACAACTCCAAGACATGTCAGACCAATTGGCAGAATCCTCAAAAGAACTGGAACTAGAATTACGTGAGGAATTAGATATGGCTTTGGCAGCATCAAGAGATGCCCAACGCCATAAGGAAGCAGCCCTTGAGACCCTAGCAGATCGTGAGATGACGATAACAAAATTCAGAGAACTAACTACCCAACTCCAGGAGCAATGCCTGCAGCTCCAGAACCGAGTGCAATCAACAGAGTCGTCACAATCGGGTGGGGCTGAACAACAACTTGCAGAAATCCTCGACTTCCAGAAGACCTTCGCAGAGTCTCGAGCCCAAACGAAAGCTGTTGATCTGGAGCTGAGAAGACTGGACGCTGAAGAAGCGAGGAATCACGTGAAATATCTCCTCTCCTTTATGCCCCCAGCCTTCCTGACTCGAGGCAACGATCACGATGCCATCATGACTCTTCTGCTCATTCCCAGGATGATCCAGAAGACAGAGATCGTAATCTCCCAAGTGAGGGACAAATACAGTGCAATAGAGAAGGTGGACAAGTCAGGATTGCTCAAGGGGCATTCTGTTGCCCAATACGCCTTTAGAAGCCGTCTCTGTGGGCACATGTACGCACTGCAAACGTGCCTAGGTAGTTTTGAATCGAGTCTCAATGTGTGCTCTCCAGAGACACTCCTCAAGGTTGGTGCAGCCTATCCTGAGATGGCAGCCCAGGAAAAGTCCCTGGATTTCCTGATCCAACTGGCGAAAAAGGATCAGCTCGACGAGAATGTCCCCATGGATGGCATTGAGAAGTGTTGCACCTACTTCTCGACCATGTACCTGGTGATGTTTGCGGACAACAGTTTGGCTAACCAAGCGAGAATGGTAACGAATGGTACGAGAACCCTGGGCAGTCTTTGCAATGCAATTGTCACAGAAGCAACAGCAGTGAAGACCCTTCTGGATGGTGAGGGCGGGGACATTGGTCTCCTCTGTCAGCACATCGAGACAACAGGCGAGGTTATCCAAAATAATCTAAACTCAGCAAGACGGAGAGTACCCAGAGATCATGCTAATACAACCACTGGATTGAACCTAGGTCTTGACAAAGATTGGCCAGAGCAGTTCTCCAATTGCTACCAGAGCGCAGTCAAAGTCACGAAGACCCTGCAGGATCTGCTGAAGACAGCCCTTCAGACCATTATCACTAATGGAGATCTAGAAACCGGACTTAGTGCAGAGAAATTGAAAGAAATGGCCGCAATGTCCACAGAGAAAATCTACGATACCGACGATCTGGGTCCTGTTACTACTGTCAAAGCAAGTCTGAGTGTTGTCCAGCAAATGGCGACAAATTTGGCGCAGAAAATGGCGGAATGTGAGAACGAGCTGGCAATTGCAGGCAATGCAGCCCAGACAGCAGACTCGAGTGCTGAGATTGTGTCGCCAATACAGGCGAGGGCTCAAGTGGTGAGAAAGGAGTCGGAAGAGACGAAGATACTGGCCAGAAAGCTTGAGGCGAGAGACGTGGACATTCGAGAGGCTAGACTGGCTCTTCGAGAGAAGCAGGAGGAGTTGTCGGAGATGGTATTGAGGAAGGAACTGGCGGAGAAGAAACTCGCTACTCAACAGCACGACCAGGAGATGAATATCGATAAGCTCAAGAGGAAGCTCGAGGAGGCGCAGAATCAGTTGAAGCGGAAGGAGAAGGAGTTCGAGGAGACGATGGATCACTTGCAGACGGATATTGATAGTTTAGAGTCGGAGAAGGGCCAGTTGAAGGAGAAATTGAAGTCTATTGGGAAGAAGGTGACGACTCCCACTGCTGGGATACCGTCTGGGGGAGAGGGATCGATGAATGTTTCGGCGGAGAGTATTACATCGGGAAGCCCACTCGGTTATGACAATAAATTACTCGTGCAGGAAATTGCCGCCCTCAAGGAGGCTCTTAACAATGAGAATAGACTCAAACGTAAACTCCTCTGTGAGTCTCTGAGGAGCAAGTTTGAGGCACTTGAGCCACTTCCAGTAGTTCCTCCTGTGAAAATCGACGCGAAGATTCAGGAACTTCAGCAAAAGAGACTTCAGCTGCTGAAGGACGTGCAGCAGGTGCTGGTTTATCCAGTTGTTCCGGATTTGAGTAGAACGAGGGTTGATAAGGAGCCTCCAGTTCTGGAGAAGGCTTCACCTGCTTATGAGCTCGTCAAGAGGCAGATGACCATAAAGAATCTGATGGGGAGGGCTGAGGAGCTCACTAATGAAGTCAGGAAGGCTGCTGTACGCAAGACTCTGGGGGGAAGAGCTCCTGCCAATTTCGCTGTATTTCCAAGCAAAGAAATGGCCGCTGCCATGAAGGAGAGGGATTGCCTAGTGGCAGCTAAGGTCTCTATTCCATTCGCTGGAGCCTCTGCTGCACACAATGTCAATGTCGGCTCTGAGGAATTGCGCAAAGTTCACACGCTTTTATGTTATTAAGATAATTGGTGACGAAGTGGTCAATGAGGGAGTGATTGAGGAAATTCCTTCTGAGGATTTTTTTCTTTAAGGAAGTCATGAAATTTTTCTTTACAATTTCGGTATTGGGCTTGACTGAATGTGAGTGATGATTTACGGAAAGCAATGGCTAGATTCAGTTACATTCACCACTTCGGCACTAGCACAATGCCTATAATCATCTAGTTAAGAGAGGACTCGTGATGCTTTGACATTAAAGTATTTTAAAACATATTTCTGATATTAATACTCAAGGGATCATGTATTTATTGCCGGTTCAAAAATTCATCATTTATTTTTAATTTGTTTTTCTACGTTTAATGGTCTGTTGATGAACTTTAGTGTGTGGTGTAGTTAATTGTATAAGGGAAGAAATAAAAATAAAGATATATCAAATTGTTTGCGGTCTTTGAAAGTCCTCTAATCCATTATTTTTAAAGACCTGTAATGAGAAATTCTATGGGAAAAATGATCGTCCAGACGAATCGTTCGACTCATTAGTCGTTGACTCGTGTACAAATTTTGGTTTATGGGCTGTTAGCAGCAGAGCGAAACGGAAGTTCATTTTTTGATTTGATCTCAGTCGGCTATATTCATTATTAGCTCTCAGGGAATACTCAAAAACTGATATTATGAGCCAAGCTAGACGCCAGAAGCAGGGAAACTACAATTTCCTAAGGAATCCAATGGAGTTGGCCTTGATCAGCTATCTCCTTTCGTTCTCAACAAATTCCCAAAGACCGGCATGTCGAGCTGCCTCGGCCTCCAAGAAAATAAGCCCCTCCATTCTTTTCTCGCTCTAGCGACTCCGACAATATATAAATATGTACTTTTGACGGGCTCGGGCTCTTGTAGTTCTCAAAATATCGCCGACAAAAGACCTAAGGCTCTACTTTGGCTGCCTCGAAAAAGGTCCTGCGGATCTTGGTTTGACTTTACACCCTCCGGAGCTAGTTGCGGAGTAGATGATGGTATGAATAGCTCAATTAAAGTTACCGCCATTTTAATTGACCACTCTGTCTTTCTGAACCCCCTCCAGAGAGATGATTTTAGACTGCAGAAGCGACACCAAACAACAGAAAATAATAAGTTTTATGCAAAGAAAAACGCGCAAAATCCGTCCCCTGATAGTTCATTGTTGTAATGAACGTGTAAGGTGATCGAAACTGACCATAACGTCCTCATACCTCCTTGAAAATGTCATCCGATGAGTCGCATTCGTCTTCATCATATAATCTCTCTCTTCATTCCATTAGTAGCAATGAGTCAGCCTCTATTAACACCTCATCCTCTTCAGAGATGCACATGCAGGACAGTTTCACCTCCATAGACTCAAATCTTGACAATTTAACGGAGATAATATCAGATGAATTTCTGAAGACGCAATCGGGTCTGTACGACATCTCAGTGGATATTTCTATCCAAATCCCCAGGTTCGAGACTTTCAACAAGACAGACATCCTGAGGGCAGCGGTGTACACTATCTGTGGAGACATATTCTTCAAACACACGGAATGGAACTCCGTCAGTTCCCTCATAGCCATTCAGATGGGAAGGTCTTTGAATCCAACGAGCAGCAGTTGGATTCCAGTTAAGGACAAACGTCTCCTGTACCTCGGAAAGACGACCATTGCTGGGCATACATATGCAGTGGATGAGCATAGAGCACTACCTCTCGTCTACGATAGCATGAGCTACAGCGGCAAAATCTGTGCGACCAACATTAAGCTCAATTACTTCGTGAATGTCTTCTTAACTCCTGGCATTGCTGCTGCCGAGAAGATTTATAAAAATCATGGGTTCCAGTCCAATTATGATGATTGCACTTATACGACCAGACACATCGAGGATATTTCAAAAAGCCATAGGGCGGAGAAACTCAAGTGTTATAATCATCATTTGGCCTGGGCTTGCGTCTACAACGTCCTCGAGGAGCACAGGGAAAACATCAGCAAGCAGAATAAGTTCATCGAAGAATATGGATTCTCTTTTTAGGTGGATTGCCATTTTTTTTATTGTTTCTATGAAAATTACAGGCTCATAAGTCTAAACATTCATAAATCATATGTTTTTAAACATTTTATTGGAGAAACGAGGAATGCGTTGGGAATTAATTGTAATTCTATTTTTATTGTAAATTGAATTCTCTCTGATTTTCGCTGAGGATTTATGGGAGATGAGGAATATGACGAGAACTTTTGTAAATTACAAAAAAAAGTTTCTCAATAATTATTCTTATTCAACCAATTTTTAATTCTGTAGCTTATTTTTTAAGTGAATTTTTGAAATATTTATAAATAATCCCTGACGTAATTAATGCGTTCCTAGAATTCCAGGTAAATTTTAATGTAAAGAGGTCGATAGGCTAAATTTGTAATATATTTTCAACAAATTTAATGAATGGTCGAGGAATTTAACTTGAAAAGATCTCCAAAAATATTTATGTTATGAGATTGATTAAATAATGTCAAAAGACTAAATTGTAAACATCCATAAATGAATTTTCATTCTCCGTAAGATGGAATATATAAATGATTTTCATTGTAGCCATATTACTTGTCATAATAAAAGGTTTTAATCTCTCAAGAGTTGAATTGTCGTAGCTTTCAATTGATAGTAAATGGATAAGACACCTCCTCTAATTGTTGTCTAAAACTAAGGCAAATGATGATTGTTTTTTTCACTCATCTTGTAGAAAATTACTCGTATACCGTCACTATCCTCCTTAGTGCCGCCAAGAGCCTTTGCGAGTCTTTCCGAAGGATGAAATGTACATAACTTTGTAACAACCGGTAAATTTAATCTACTAAGTAATCAGTCTATAGTGGTTTTGAATGTTTAGGAGTTTCATTGCCTGAGATAAATGCTTGAAGAAATTAATATTAATTAATTAGAACAATTTTGGTTTACATCAGTTTCTGCCACTTGCAAAACGGTACGTTAACTTGTAGTTAAATCATCATTAGAATTGGGAATAAACATAAACATTATGACTACATTGTGTCATTATAGGGGAGAGCGGGGCAAAATGGACACTTTAACGGAAACATAAAATTCTCCCAATGAGAACCCGCTAAAAAGCTTCTTGGTGATCAGAATCAGAACCACAAAAACGGATAAGGCTCGTCCGTGAAATTATCTCAAAAGGCAATAGTGG
>JAPYZM010003938.1:0-10257 GCA_030522845.1 Psyttalia concolor
TTGGAAATGACAGAGCTGGAGAAATTCGTGATTTTTTAAGTAAATACTTCTCTCAAGTAAATGAATATTTGGCAAAACTAAATTTTTCTCTCAGTGCAGAGTGTTACTCGCAAATGATTATCTGCATAAAAAAAATGATCTCATGTTAGTAATGATAATTTTAACATATAAAGTTTCACTTTGTAATAGTTTCTCTAAAAAATTTTGAAAATAATCAAATTGTGCACATTAGTTGAGTTTGGAAGTAAAGGAAACCATTGAGTTCGGTTACTGGGCCCTCTGACGTTCGTATATTAGGCGAAGATGATTTTGACGTTCCGATACTAGGTGTTTATACATCGGCTCTATTTATATTAATAGTCATTCACTCGGGACTAATTTCGACGATTTATTATTCTTCTCGCATTCAGAACATCACAGAAGTCCTCATTAATGCATATGTTCAAGTATCTTCCACTTCTATTATAAAATAACGTCATTCTATTCTCAAAAAATGCTTAGACGTTCGGATACTGGTACTTCCACGGTATTGGTCGATCCGAATACGTCACATTGGGATTGATTAGCCATAAGTTATAAATGAAGGGGACTCAGATAAAAAAAAATGAGTATGCCCAAGGATTTATGATTATTTAATTATTATTTTTTTAATGCTGAAGCACAATGTCGGAACCTTTGAAGTTTTCCCCACCCTAGGCCTCCAAAAGTCGATGATGAAATTCTTTAATTGAGAAGGGAACTAATTTTTGCCCGTTAAGAGAGAATCAAGAGAATCAATTCATTCAGCGAGCGGATGAACGGAGAGTAGTTCAAAATTGAAACATTTCGAGACGAGAGAATATTACTCTTATGTTAGAACTATTGAGTAATTTAAATGGATATCCAGGTACTTTTCCATACTAGGGAAAACATTTCAGACTTGTGTGTACAACTTATCAATTCAATAATGACAGCAAAAAATGACTCCTCAGTAAAAGTGTTGACGGTTAAAGCTAAACAATGATTTTAGACCCAGAAAACAGGTTGTACGAATGTTGACGAAATTCTTTAGGGATTAAAATCAATGTATTATAATCGTAAGAAATGTGACCAAAGGGAATAGAGAAAGGATAAAATATTTGCAGATTATTTGCATGCAAAAGTATTATTAATGACGGAGGTGCCTATGAATGAGGAAAAAATGATCGATTACGTCACTGATAGAATTTCTAACATTCAGATAAAAGACCTGGCTCAGATGAAAGGATTTGAAAATAAAGAGGTAATGTTCGAAATTTTTAAAGATTACGTCGAGAGACGGAGGTAGGTCACAAATTCAGTCCTCTCCCAAATTCGTTGGTGAGTGAGAGTCTAAGACCAGCACTAATACACATATACGGAATCAACGACATGTTGAAGAGTGAGAAACCATTTCTTAAAGACATTCAGTATGAGATGCAAATAACGGTGCCTGACGTGAGCTACAAAGTGAGACAAACGCTATAAATTTGTACATTGGCATCACCGTCTAAATAAATTATAAAATGGTAGACAATTTTTTTAGACATGATAATTATCATCGATTCATTTTCCATATTCGAGTTTGTTACCAACCCTTTTGTAAGTACCTCTCAAACTTATGGGTTTATTGGAATGTCACGTTATTCATAGAAAATCAATTTCAGAATGAAATCTTTTTTAAATCTCTTTCATCTTGCAATATGGGATTTATAACTGGTTCATCAAAGAGATGAATAGATATAGAAATCGTAACGATATAAAAAACATAATTATTTTTAAAAGTCCTCTTTCAAGACCTCACTCCATTATTCCAACTTCATAAGTTTGAATAATTTACTATTATCATAAAAGCAATATAACACCAATTATTTATTTTTTCATAAAAAACTTCAAGTAGACAGTCAAAGTAAGTATTGCGATTTCCAGAATTATTATCAGGATGAGAGCAATTTTGTTAGTGAGTACTCCTCTGGTGATCACCCTCATGAGCTTCCGCGAGCTGTTGAGCTCCTGATCAGTGTCCGAGAGTCTCCTCTTCGCGCGAACCAATGTTTCTCTTTGTTCACCTAATTCATTAATAACTTGTCTGCCAATTTGTTCCGTTTCTGCTGCCACCACTTGAGATCGAGCTACCGACTGAGCTGCTCTATCCAAAGAAGTTCGACCATCTAGAAGTGTTTGACGCTGCTCCGCTTCCCAATTAATTCCGTAATTCATATTATGGATTTTTTTGTTCTTAAACTTCGTTGGTGTAAAATTATATAAAATTGACAGTCAATTAATATTTTAGTTGGATGTATTTTCCTTTGTCCATGGATGATCCATTATGGAGCTGAATTCTTCTTCAGTAACTGAAAGAAAAAGAAAGATGATAGTCTAAAAATAATTCTTTGTGTAACGTTTAGAGTTTATGCGTAAAGCTTCATTTTACTCGTTTTCCTACAATTGGTGGTAAAAGTAGAATCGCATGTTACAAATACGTAATAAAAACGTTTTTTCGTACGCACATGTACACATCCTATTTATTGTGATGCCTACCATGTTCATTGCTGATAACCGTAGGCGAAAGAGTAATGTATTTTTGGGCTGCCGTTGCGTAAAGTTCAAGTGAATGCGCAAAGCGAGTTGCAATCCAGTTTTCATCACAATGCGTAGAAAGTGGGGTTTTTGGGCATTTGACACTATTGAGACAGGTATTTTACACGTCACTTCATACCACTCACTTTCGCCTCGTGCTAAAAACCTCTACCGGCTAAAAAACACGTTCCCATAATCGTAAATACACTATTTTTATTTAAACACTATTATTTTGCAAAACTCAAATTTATACATGATTGATTATTTATTTATAATGTCGCTGTAGGGTAAGAATTTGAATTTTGCCGAACAATCATTGTTTAACAATAAAAACCGCCAAGTAAAATCCTAGTTATCCCAAACTTTGCAGCAAAGGAACGACAATTATCTGCTAGTTTGGGGATAATTTGGGGCAAAGAGTCGAATGTGGCTACTTGACTAGCAATCTAGTTTCTGTACTATCCATGAACTGCGGATGAATTCCTAAAAAAGTATGGAGAGACTTAATAAATTACTATGCAAAGCAAACCTCATTGTTTATTAGCGACGCAACCACCAGTAAGGCGGACCTCAGCCAAATCCAAATAAAGTATTCTCCGTAATCCCAAATAACTAAAAAATTCAAATTTAACTAGATATTGCTGTTTCGGAAATTTTTAGATTCAACAAAAAAATTCTTATTAGTGTTTCTGTTTTGGAGCACATATAATCACTTTGACGAAGTGACGATCAGCTGTTCTCAATACATCCCGTTAGCCCCCGCACGCCATGTTCAACACATGCGCAATAGAAAAAATTGTCTGGACGCATAAAAAAAGGAATAAAATGATTGAAAGGCTTCACCGGCATTCTTAGACATTTTCATTGCCTTTTTCATGTTTTAAATAAACTGCAGAGGTTCATCGTTGTACACATAGCTATGAATTTTCAAATTATTAATACACATATTGTATGCATTTTTAAGAGATTGTATAGGTTATGGGGTTGTAAATGAAGAGAATGGAGGTTATGAAATATTTCTGAATGATTTCCACGATCGAAGAGATCGTTGCACCATTGAGAGATTGAAAAATCGTCTAAGATCAATCCAAAATAGGAAACGTGGATGGGTATGCGTGCGTGTACTATTTCATGTGAATATACAGAGGAGTCGCATGAAAAAACTGTTATAAGAGTTATACGAGCATTTCTTAATTTTTTTCAAGGTTTTGTTCCTGCTATTTACAGCTATGTGAGTAAATTAATGAATTTAAATTAAAGCAACAGATACGTATTTTGAAGACGCGATAAGCATCGCATTTTTCAATTATATGAGAATCACTGATATTAACATTTTTAGAGATCATAACCAATTGAAGCATTTTCGTCACATTTATGGAACGGTTTACCCCACGTAATTATTATCTAATTCTGTATGTACACTATGTGATTTTTCATATCTTTGCTCTGAGTGTCAATTTGATGTTCTATTTAATTTTTTTTATTGCTAAAAACGGTACCATGACCTATGAAAATAGTACATTTCATGCTCGAGCCTTGAAAACAGATCGTCGTCTCCCACGGTCAAAATTGCCTTCCGAGCCGAAGGCGAGGATGGCAAGCACGTGGGGGAGGGTGATATGTTTTCCATGGCGAGGTTTGGATTTTGTTTTTGTGATGTGGGACCTGGAAAGCGACAATTTCGTAGCGCGCAGCGCCACGAAAATGGCGTTCTTCGGGTGCCGCGCACGAAAAAGATTTATTTAAATATGAAAAAAATTTATATGAATCAGATGGATGATTGGGATGTTGACCCAATATTTTAGTTTTTCGTAATTTTTCAGGTTAATTAGAGGAATTGTATTTTTGTTATTTGCCTCTGAGTCTTTTGGAGAGGATTATTATGAGCTTTTGAAACTGGAGAGAAATGCTGATCAGAAAGCCATTCGACAGGCTTTCAAAAAACTAGCAGTTACCCATCATCCTGATAAAAATAGTGTAAGTGGCATCCATTTTGTAATAACTTTCCGGCTTGAAAGTATAAATCCAATAATTAATTCAAATTTTTCGACATCAAAGTACATGTATCAGCTCAAGATTAATACCCCTATTACTTCTAAAATTTCTACCTCTAACTTCCGCCAGAAAACTAGATGTAATATATAATCTATAATCTATCAGTCGTTGGACTAAATTTTGTTTTTTTTAGAATTATTTGCTGCAAAACTAAAATGGTTAATAAGTCGAGTAAAAAATTTTCGACGAAAAAATGACATTTCTCAATGATTCTTTGCCGTTTAAAAAAAAAGACTAAATTCTGTAGAGCTATAGAGCTACTACAATCGTCGGAACTTTCGTCGTCCATTGATTTAAATTCATGTTACACAGGATGATCCAGAAGCTCACATCAAGTTCGTAAAATATACGACAGCATACGAGGTCCTGAAAGACCCAGATCTGCGTAAAAAATACGATGTCTATGGCGAAGAGGGTTTAACTGGCCAAAATACACAGAGGAACTACCACTCCTGGTCATACTACCAGGATAACTTTGGAATCTACGATGACGACCCTCAAGTAGTAACATTAAATAAAAACGACTTCCATGACAATGTAATCAAGTCAGAAAAGATCTGGATGATAAACTTTTACTCTCCAATGTGTGGCCATTGCAGAATCCTGGCTCCCACGTGGAGAAGAATCGCAAAGGAGTTTGAAGGAGTAATCAGAGTGGGGGCAGTCAATTGCGAAGACGATATGTACCTCTGTCGTCAGTTGGGTATTCAGTCTTTCCCAACTCTTCTCTTCTACCCCAGAAATTCTCAACATGGAGTAATATTCACGTCGAGAAAAAATTTCGATGAAATATCGGAGTTCATCATGTCCAGGCTTGGCGTGCACCTGGAGAGGTTATCTCAAACGAATTTCGATCTATTGATGCAGCCCTCAAGGTCTAGAGGAAAGTCGTGGTTGATTTTTACATGTGGGAAGCACCGAGAGTGCTTCAAGAACAACGAACAATTGAAAATTTCCGCAATTTTTGAAAATATTTTGACCGTTGGAGTCTTCAATTGTGACAAAAGCCATTGTAATGATATTTTAGAGTCCTCCACGTCAGCTGTGTTCTTGCCGGGTGGAAATCATGGCTCTAAATCTCTGGTTTTCTTCGAAGAGCTTGAGAATATTGATACTCTGGTACGTCAAGTGCTTGAACATCTGCCAGAACCCCAGGAAATTACTGCAGAGGACTTTGAAAGGATTAAAGATGGTTTGGAAAGTAATTCTCGCGGATGGTTGCTCTGTTTTTACACAGGTGAAGAAAAAAATTTCGCTGAAATGGGAAAAAATACATCTATGAATTGATCGCTGTCTGAGTGAAATTCTCCCCACAAATGCAGAACTCAATTTCAATTGTTCGATTGAAAAATCAGGAGCAATCCTGATTAGATTTTAAATCTTGAATCATCACATGATATTGTTGGTTAAAATTTCGAATTTTTGATATCTCGGGAGGACGATTTAAATATGTATATCTCAGAATTTCCGTGCAAAGGCTCCAACTCAATGTTTGCCATATAAATTTGCATCGAGCCGTTTTCAATGTTCTCCTAAAATATGCCTTACCCTGATCTCAAGTTATTCTATTTGGCCACACATTCTTCTATAGTTATCTGTTTTTATGACTTTCTCCTTTTAGGTCACGCGACAGAGCTCGATCTACTTTTGAAGCGGCTTGCAGGTATAATCCACGATGTAAACCTTGGCAAAGTGAACTGTGGTAGTCATCAGGTGCTCTGCTCCGTGCTTGCCATAAATCGCTACCCCATGTGGGGTGTTCTAAAGCCCTCGGGAGCCTTCGAACTGAGTCATGACAAGAGCCAAATAAACAGCATTGCCAAATTCGCAGAAAACAGTATAAAAGCCCAAAATGTGTGGGCTCTCTCCGCTTCGAAAATTCTCACCATTCTTCAAAGAAAAACTCAACCCGAAGAAGTCTGGTTCCTAGACTGGTATGCGCCCTGGTGTCCTCCCTGCATGCAATTCCTCCTAGAGCTACGAAAAGCCTCTCTTCACTTTCAGTCATCAACAGTTCATTTCGGTACAGTAGACTGTACCGTTCACTCATCAATCTGTCGCCAATATAACATCCGCTCTTATCCAACAGCGATGCTTATCAATGGCAGCTCTACCGCTCAATTTACTCTTCAAAAAACAGCGAGAAATGTCATCGAGTTTATCAAAGAATCGATGAATCCAACAGTGATAAAACTGGATTCTGAAAACTTTCATCAAAATTTGGGGAAGAAGACGAACAATATTTTGTGGGTGGTGGATTATTTTGTTCCTTGGTGTGGTCCATGTCAACAACTAGTACCTGAGTGGACGTCAGTTGCCAAAGTTCTACATTTGTTATCAAATATCAAAGTAGCAAGTGTCGATTGCGAGGCGAATGGAGATCTTTGTCGATCTCAGGGAGTTCGCAGCTATCCCACCATTAGATTGTATTCCATAGGAACTGAAGGAATGAGTCAAGTTGCTATCTACAATGGGCATAGAGACACAACTTCATTATTGAGGTGGATTGTACAATTTCTAGGAATTGCAGTTAAGGAATTCACTGAACGTGATTTAGAGCGAAGAGTAATTAATAATAAAAAGGAAGTGTGGGTGATTGACTACTATGCACCTTGGTGTGGCCATTGTCAAGCACTCGAGCCTCATTTCATTATTGCGGCACAGATGCTCAATGAGAAAGCGAGATTTGGCAGGTTGAATTGCGAAGAGTACAGATCTACTTGTGGACGAGCAGGTGTTAATGCCTATCCAACAGTTATTATTTATAAAAGTGGAGATGAGTGGTTGAATGCGGGGAAACGAGTCAAAGGTACAACTACTGAGACAATTAGGGACGAAGTGATGGCAGTGGTGAAAAACATTGGACGGCATGATGAATTGTGAGATGAGGTTGTTATGATATATTGAGAAACGGAATTTGATATTAGTTTTTATGATTCAGTATTCGGTGAGGTGGACCGATGATTTTTCGTATAAATAATCAATTAGGAGAGTAGGAAAATACGAATCAGTTTTTAATTTTTCAATTGAATTTTATAGGGAATTTTTATTTTTCTTTTCATAAAATCGATATCTCATTACCATACCATTTAAGTCGTATTCAAATTAGATCCGGCAATATACTAGTTTTTTTTATGATCAATGCTCATCTTTCATTAGACGATTAGAAATATCCGGGAATTTCAACAACGGAGAATTTTAAGGAAATTGCAAATCCATTAAAACCAATTGAATATCTACCATTTAATGAGGGAGTGAAAATTACTTTAAAAATTTTGATTACTATTTTTATTGTCAGTCCTCCTGACAGAAGGACCCGCGTTATATGGTTATAGTAGAATGGCTGTTTGCGTGGTTAGTCCGATTTATCATTGTCGATGATAGAAAATGAAAAATTATGCGTGAAAATCATGTAAGACCTGCTAGATGGAGTTTTCATTGTTCTCTGGCCTTTCAACTCGTAGTTTGTGGAGATATGAGGTGCTCCAAAAATGTTCTGAGAACTCTCATGGACTCGGTGTTAGTAGGCAATCTCTATTAGTTACCGAGAACACCTCGAAACTGGACCTTATTGTCTGAGAGAGTCACCAAGATGAAGAAACTTTTAGTATATTTATCGTACTTTAAATTAAGAATTATGAATCTCAGAATTCAATGGATTATTTATTTAATTTAAGATTTCCACTTTTTCTACTTGGAACTAGTAATGACGCGGAAATAATGTTTAATACAGCGGATGGAATCTTCCGCTGAAGGATACAGGATCTGAAATACGTTAAAGTAAAAAAGTATTCAAATATAGGCATACCTATAGTATTTTTATGTTTTCTATCCACGCTCACACAATCAACTTGTTGCATATATTTTATCATAAATCGATACACACTTTCCAAAAATGCTTTCCAACCTTCCTTAGAATTCCGTATGGAGATAATTTTCAGTACGACCATTCAGTAATATCACCGTTTCGTTTGGTAATTGTATTGTATTTTGCCAGCTGGAGAAGAAATTTTCTGATCGCACAGTAAAATTCAATATCTTTACCAAAAATTATACATACCTCTAGAGAATTTTTAGTAAGCAATAAACAACTTTTACAAAGGAGCTAAGTCACTTTTCCAAGGAAAACGAGATTTATTAAGTCATTTCTTAAGTATTTAACGGTTTTATTAAGTAGTTTACCGATTGATTAGATAATTTTTGTCAAACTCCTAATAACTGACTAAGTCGTTGACAATTTTACTGATTCGTACTGTAATTATTCTCTGATGACAAAAACACAACACAATTTCTGAATGGAACAATCATTTTTACCGATTTTTTTCTCCCTGTTTCCGTTACTATTATTTCGCATTTGAAAAAGTTTATAAAATTTTTTTACAATTTCGGTTACAAAGTATTATGTTTATGTGTATACAGCTGTAAAGTTTCTTCAAAAAAATAGATCCAGTAGGAGCGTTAGTGTTGGCATACTTTGGAAAGAGGGTCATTAATTTAATGTAATATTGAGTATCAATTGTGTATTTCTTATCGGGAGATACTTTTTATTTCATCTACAAGCATCGCAGGATCGACAGTGAATAAAAAAAGTCGAGTAAATCGGAACTCATTTTGAGCAGCTTGGCGTGCATTTAACATCATCGTACTTGCACAGTCAGGTTATTTTATTCGATGAACACTCCTTCGATTCTTCTCTTTATCATTGATGACAAACTATTATAAATGCTATGGATAAAACCTTCCCTAGCGGACCAAGTTGAGAGTTGAACTCTCAAATATTTCCACGAGTTGAGAGGGAGTAGATAGTTGGGAGAGAGTTCGGGTAATGTGTGTTTTATGGGTATCTCCCAACTATCTACTTTGGTGATAGTTGAGAGTACGAATATGTTAAAAATTTGGGCTGTTTTAACATCAAGTGGGGAAGGGGGAGGGGGGAGACATACTCTTAACCATCAACTATCTACTTTGGTGATAGTAGAGAGTTCAAATTTTGTTTTTTCATCTGGATTGTTATTATCATCCGGGGAGGGGGGGGATACGTACTCTCAACTGTCAACTATCTACTTTGTTGATAGTTGAGAGTTCGACTATTTTAACATCCAGTGGGGAAGGGGAGGGGCCATACTTACTCTCAACTATCAAGTATCTAGTTTGGCGATAGTTGAGAGTTCAATTTTTTTTTTCATTTGGATTGTTACGATCATATGGAGGGGGGATACGTACTCTCAACTATCAACTATCTACCTTGGTGATAGTTGAGAGTTCGAATATTTTAAAAATTTGGGCTGTTATTAACATCCAGTGGGCAAGGGGAGGGGGGATACCTACTCTCAACTATCAACTATCTACTTTGGTGATAGTTGAGAGTTCGGATCCTATCCTATTACTAGCGCCGACGCCGCCGCAAGAGGGGGCTCCGTTGATCACCCTTTATCCTGCACAAAACTTGTTGAATTGTTTCCATAACATATAGTTCAATATATCATGTTTCAAATATCAAATTTCAATTTTCCAAATCATTATTTTTATTTGCGAACTTTCCATTTTAACATTACAATTTTAGATTAGCAATTATCGAAATTTTTATTCAATTCCTGTTTTTTTTACTGTTCATGGTGATGAGCG
>JAPYZM010003939.1:0-10251 GCA_030522845.1 Psyttalia concolor
TCGCCGTTCCCTCGGCGTGTACCTTTATATACGTGCGCCGACTCTCGTAGTCGGTATCGCAGGGTACTGGTTACCCGTAACGAGAGAATTCTCGTTACATGTTATAATACGTTAAAAGTGCAACAACGGGAACGAACAGAAAACAAAACAATAAGTATAATAACAATAATAATCTTAGAAAAAAAATTTCCTGTCCTCACGTATACCCTTTCGAGTTTTTACGTATTTACCCTTCCCACCCCCCGACCCCGCTGTACCGCTTTCACCAAGGACCAAGTCGTCCCTGTTACGAGACTACCGCTCGGCAGTGAATCGTGAGATCAGAGTGCTACAAATTTTTACAAATTTTGACTGCCGGTGACGGGAAACGAACCCGGGTCATCGGCATGCCACTCTAGGACTCTTACCGCACGGCCACTACCGTCGGTTAATAATCTTACAATAATTGTTGTAATTCTATGCCTGTTGACAGTTTGGGCAAAACCAAATTGTTAGCAATCGTTTTAGCTGGACACATTCAAAATGGTGCCAGAGCAGGCATGCATCACATTCTACACCAGAATCCATGGGGAATTGACAACTGCCACATGTCCTGGGTCCTGTTGCATTTTTTTTTGTATACAGTTCCTCGCATCGCAAGTCTTCGAAGAAACTTTCCTTATTTTTGCCTTCGTATCGACAATCTGAGGCACTGAACTGTGAATTCTTTGCTTTCTTTTTAGCAGTCCAATTGGTCTTCTATCAGTCCCTGTCGGACATCCTCGAGTCTTAATTTGGGACACTTGGATTTGTTGAACAGACGTTACGGATTTCTCGACTGACTCTCCATTTCTGCACATGGTGGTTATTGTGGGGGTATTTATCTCAGAGGGGATTTTCCATGAGGGAGTTGAAGACACTACCGTTGGATTGATGGCATTTTCTGTAGTGAGTCTGTTTGCATCCATGTCGGCTGCAGTAGAATCGGGTGATATTGACACATGAGGTTTTGTTTCTAAGAGAGCCATCAAATTTGGAGGAGTTGAGGATTCATGGAGCTGAATTTTTACAGAATTATCATTGAATGATCGCGGATCTTTTTCTGTAAAGATTGCACGACTTTCATTCTCGGCTCTCAGTCGAGATAAAGCGTTCTCGGCAGATGTTGAAAGCTCTATTATGACTTCCCCGGAAGGCGATCCCCTCTCCATCGAATCCGATGCAACCATCAGCGGTATATGCGCTGTCGTAATGGGGACACCTTCACTGATATCTTCATTCTCACATGCTGTATCCAATGAGACAACAGCATCTTGTGATAGTTTCTCCCTTGAGGAGGCTACTATTTCAGCTAACACTTCATCTGGCCAAGTGATCATCTCATTGTCCAGTTGGTTGCAAAAGGATTTAGTCAAAAACGAGAAGTCGTTGCCATTATTTGACCTATTCTCAAATTCCATGAGTACTTTATTTAACACGATCATTTTCTCATGGTATTCCTTCGAGGTAGATTGGTAAAGGTTGACTCGCAGTTTCTGTAGGAATTCCTCTGCATCCGGGATGAGACTGTCTTCTTCAAAACCATCGAGTCTGTCATCACTGCCTCCTGTACGTTGATTATTTTGAGGTTTTGATGCAGTTTGGCGTTTCTTTCTCTTTGGAAGCTCTGAAGGATCCTATAAATATTTGTTTACTTTTTATTCTTAAATAGTTTTTCAGAATATCACACATTTGTTGTTTGAAAACAAAATTATTGTTTCTCAAATTTACAGTTTCTAATTAATATTTTTTCATTCCGGTCGTCGGCTAAGATACAAATACTGGCTAATAAACTAAGTCAAAAAATAATTATAGCATAATATTCAAAAGAACTAGAAATAAAATGGAAATTACCGGAGGATCATGATTATGAGTCAAGTTGACTGCAGTTAATGTTAACGCTTGTTTGTCTGGCATGGTTCGGAATATAACACAGGCTGGACAATTTGTTGCTTGTAGTCTGAAGGAAAAATGTGATAAAATTGTCATTGATAACTCATGAAGCTAATTAAAACTAAAACATAAATTTATGGGAGATTAATACTCACTTTTTACGTGGTTTAATGCTTGGTATCTTTTCTGTTTTCTTTGTTTCGGATTTAGCACAGAAGATACACTTATTATAAATTTCATCAAATATTGAATCTTTATTGTAGCCACCTGTAGGACAAACTTTCGCCAACGTTTTGGAACTTTTTCTCATGAAACAATGTTTTGATTTCACCTCAATGGCCGACAGTCGTTCCTCAGTTGATTCAAAAGAATGGAATTGGTTGTTGAGTGGAAATACATCTCGAAATGTCCTCTGTAGTTTAATCAAGTCTGTGTCAATTGAAACCATGATTCTAAGTTCAGATTTTCAATCACAATGATTTGGGATTAATTTTGGAATTCTATCTCTATTTTAAATGATATTGGTTTTATCAATCTCCGAACCGGAGTGCTTGCCGTTTTCAACAAATATCAAGATGAGAAACATCAGTGATTCATCGTTACAACGAACAAAGCATTCCAGAGAGTAGACTTCTGGGTAAATTGGCATTACTGCTAGTTCAGAATCATCACGCTACGTAGTAGTAGTGATCATTTTCTGGTGAAAATTTTCTTTTTCACTTTGGCAATAAAATTGTAATGTTGGGAACTCTGGCAGTGGCGAGACCGCACCAATCCCGAGTTTTACCATTCTAGCAGGCATAGAATGAGTAACTGCCATTTTCGTTCTACAAAATTGTCCGCCGGACTCCGCATGGATGATTCCAAATTGCTCTCCCCCACAAAGGGGATGAAATTTCATTCTTTTAAAGAAGTTGAGGAGTATTTGGCAAAGTATTCCCATCAAGTTCGCCAAATTTTTGTTCGTAGAAACTCATCGATGATCAAAAATTCTCATTTAGCTGGCAGTACACTAGATGAAAAATTGGTGTATACGCGTGTGTATTTTTGTTGTAAATTTAGCAAGAAAAAACCATCAACTGCCAAAGTTCGAGTCAGCAGGTAGATATTCTTTTATTTTGTTTTTCTACAAATACACTAAATCCATTCATTTATGTCCTGCACTGGAGAATCAAGAAGAAAATTGGGTTTATACCGTTTACAGTTCATATGATCATGAGTGTCCAGCCTTTATCAACTTCAAGCTGACCACTGACAAAAAATATTTAGAGATTCGCGAATTGAATCTCAGATATGAAAATCACGAAGACACGACTGTAAGTATGAATTACTTCAATTGACTACATGTTTTTTATCTTGTAGAGGGAGAAGCCTTTGACATTAAACTACTACCATACTCTACAATAAAAAAAAAGTATTGTTCCCACCCCGCCTGTCATTATCATTTTGTCCGTGCTTCTAACCCGTATTACCCGTATTTCTCATTCGTGTTATCCGTGATTCTCTTCTCTATTACCCGTATTTCTTCCCTGTATGGTCTGTGTTGCTCGCGCGTATTACCCGTGCTTCTCGTCCATATTTTCCGCGTCACTCATGCTCTTGACCCGTCTTACCCGTACTTCTCTTACCCGTGATTCTGGCCTGTACTACCCGTATTTATTGACTAGATTACCTGTATCATCTATCAGTTTGATTGTGTTACCATTTGAAAACTGATGTCCTATTGAATGATTTTACTTTCAGAAATTCTATCATGCTATCACCGAACAGAGAAGATTGACATTCGCCTTGCAAGGTGCAACGTCGGAAATGTTGGCTCATGGCGCTAAAAATAAATTCGTCAAGAACTGGTTGGCTGATAAACTCAATATCACTTTATTAGCCCATAATATTTCGAATATAAAAGCGAAAGCGAAAAGAGAAAATAGAAATGATTTACCAACATTCGTAAATTTGCTTCAAAATGAGTGAGGTAAATATCTTTATTGTATTAGAATAATTAATCAGAAATTACACGTCGCAAATGATCTGCGGGAATGAATATTAATATTTATCAGGATGTTATTTGTCATTTATATGTATTTATAGGATGTAGTGTGGCTATTCTCGAAAACGAGGATCATCAGTTTCAAGCTCTATATATGTCAACAGAGAAAATGAGAGCCTCACTAGCAGCATGGCCATCTATTCTATTTATAGATGGTGCATACAAACTCTTCAATTTGGGATTCGTTTTGATTATTCTCCAAGTACAAGATTCGGAAGGACGACCGGAAATTGTCGGTGCTGCCATTGCAGCATCTGAAAATGCAGTCACTTTGGAATGGGTAGCTCATACTTTTAAAGAACAAAATCCTGAAGCCAGTGAGAGAATAAATTGCATCATGACAGATAAGGATCTGACAGCACGAAAAGCACTCACCAAAGTCTTGACAGGAATTCCTTTATATCTATGCATCTTCCATGTTGTTAAAACTTTTAGCCTCCATATAAAGCGACTGAATCTTGGCAAAGAAATGAGTGTTTATGTTTTGGAGAGTTTCGAGTCGCTGTTGTATAGTTCGAGCCCGGAACGATATGATGAATTATATGCTGGATTCATTAAAGCAGTTCCAGAGTGTGTAAGAGAATATTACAACGAGAATTGGCATTCGATTCGTGGGGAATGGACTGTCCATAATATGACAGAAGGTACGTTGGGAAACAGAACAAACAATCGACTCGAAAGCATGAATGCACAAATACATGATTTGTGTGATTCTCGTAGCACTCTTTGCGGATTCGCTCGAAAATTCTTCGCTCTTCAACAATCACAGACCCAGTAAACTGATATGAGACTGGCAATGAAAGTTCTCAAGCGCTCACGCGGATTGTTTCCACCTGGGAGTGTCCAAGAACAATATGCAAATTGTTTAACGAGTTTTGCACAAGTAGAAGTGCACAGACAACTAATTGCTCACGAGAAAATTATACTCCAAGATATTAATAGTGCTACTCACGAATGCTATATCAGTTCAAATAGTTCAATTCTCACAGTGACCCCCCACTCATGTACTTGCTACTTTCGCAAGTCATGGAAATTACCCTGTAGACATATATTTGCCGTCCAAAATCATTTTCAGCTATCACTATTCAACCTCAGTTTATGGGATATAATGTGGACGAAAGAATTTACCAAAAAAAATCACCGAGCTTTCCGTACAGTTGACACCCCAAGTGCTTCCCTTTCCAACTGCCCTCTTGCTGTTCCTACTTCAAATGCACGCATTGAAAGAGCCCCCCGAAGGAAGTTTGAGACTACAAATGAACGGCGTAAAGAACTCCAAATGATAGCTCAAGACTTGGCTAATATTGGCAGTTTAGCCGATGGTATTCATTTTGAGAGGATACGTAGTTTATTGCTGAAGGTGCTGGAAGCCTTGAGGAAGGGAGAGAATATCGATATTTGTCCTGCTGATAACAATGTAAATATCTATCAAGTGGAGCATGACATAGAAAGTCAGAATAATCTGGAAGAACGCTCACAAAATATTTCGATTACAGAGGAGCATGCACCAACAGAACTCAACTGTGTCATCATACCAGCTTCAATTAAGTTCAGAGGTCACCCCACAGGTTTTTCCAGACATACCTCAATTTTTCGTAGAAGGAGAAAAATAAGAAAATTTGAAGAACTTTCAAAAGAAGAAAAACATTATCGAATAATGGAATGGTTGTTTACAGAAAGTTTTCCATTTGAAAATGTCCTGAGTGGAGAGTATGTAATCCAATGTGGCGATATTGTTAATTTATCCTGTGCAACTTCGAAAGATTCTTTGGGGAGCAACAAAATCATTACATGCTTGATCAACGAAATTAAAAGATACTTTGATGATGATGCATTTGCTACGGTGAAACAAATAATGAGCCAAAAGAAAAATGGACCTTTTTCTTGCAGTATTTGCACCAAAGTTTTGAATAATGATTTTGTTGAATATGTGGGTTGCCTTCTTTGTTATGATTTTCGTTGCACAGGTTTAAAAAGACACCCGAAGAAATTCCAATGGCTCTGTCCTAAGTGCAAATAATTTTGATTAAAAAAGCAAATTCACTGAAAATATTAAACATGCCGAAAACCTTCAGCATGTGGGGGTTGCGAATTTCTCGTAGAAGATTTCAGCTTTGAGTGGGATTTATCTGTACTCTGATACGGTTTCGAATGAGTATAACTGAAAACAGTTACAAATTTGATAGACAATAATATTCATTCGAAGAGTATTTAAAATTGGTTTAATCAATTTTGTATTGAATAGAATTTTTAGTTGAGTTTTAATGAGAACCAAAGTGACAGTTCATGTGTGAAAGGTTACGTCTGGTGTACAGCAGATATTTTTTTCGATTCCTCCATAGGGCCCCTCATTACTATTAATGGAAAGATGCTTCACCACTAAAAATACACCCTTCACTTGATGGAATGAATAGTACCATGGGTAATTATTATTTTTTCACCCCGGCGGGAGCAAAGTACACACTTCCCTGACTTTACTCCTACGCCCCGGAGAAAAATCATGTTCTCACCACGGAAAGTAAAATAAAGGAGCCTTTACTTACGTGCTTACCACCCTCGCCTTCGGCTCGGGCGGTAATGTTGCACGTAAGCAAGCCTTCTTTATTTTACCTCCCTAGGTGAGAAATATACTATTTTTTAAATCATGGGTTCGTGATTTCCGTACCAGACGGGATCGAGTGATTTTTAACAGCCACGGGTGGTCCGTATACCAACTCAGATGGTAACAGGAAAAAATCCGTATCAGTCATTATTACCCCGTATTTGACACGTGATCGACACGGGAGACCCGTGCATCACTCGTATTGTGTGCCAATAGTCACTCCGTATTTTGATTGTCTCCATTCTCGGTGTCCACTCTTTGGCCTTTCTAATTGTATCCCAGTAGTTAATGGAGTTCTTTACGTTTGAAAACATATTGGTAATTTTCTGCCCATGGGTTTCTTCCTTAATTTTTATCAATTTTGTATATGCTTTACTAACCTCACCAAATTTTCTTGCATTTGGTACATCGATTAGCGGAGTGTACAGTTTCCGGAAAGATTTCTTGATCATCTTTTCCGCTGAATCGCACTTTTTATCAAACCACAGAGGCTTAGGATGGGTACTGGGCTGAGTTCTTTTCGACTTGAGAGGTTTGGACATAGTCAAAGCCAGTGTCGCTTCTCGTATCTATGCTAGAAGATTTTCATTCAGTTGGTCATTGCCAGAGTCGGAGGAATTCAGCAGTATTCTCGGATACTTCTCCAAAAAACCATAGAATCTTTCAAGAGCGGTTGTTTCTAGAGTAGCGCCCACTCTTCCACCCTTGATGCTGAGTACGAACCAGGGCAGGGTATCAAATCAGCAAGGGAAGAATCTGGTAACAATCTCTCCTCTTGATCCGCCAATCTAAAGGGAACAGGCAGGGTTCGAGCCCAGGAGTTCCGAGCTCACCTCTCAGTCGAGGACTATCGCTAATTTATCCGGGCTGACCGATATTAATTCAAAGAGTTGGCAGGTCTACAGCTGGTTTAATTTAGCTGGAAAGGTCATTCTACCGTTAGACCTCGTTATATCATTATAAAGGATGAGATCGTTTTCTGTCATACAAGACATTCATCACTTACCGCTCCGGTCAGTTTTGCTCATAGAGTAACATCCGGATGAATATAGGGAGGTCCCAAAAGTGAACTCAGGTGGAAGATCATCACTGTGGCCCGCTATTGAGGAGTTGAAATCACCTCCGAGGATAAAAATGTCGTCTTTGTATTCGCTGTTAGCTCAGAGCTTGTTAAGAGTATGGTACTGGATCCAGTGGCAGACTAGGGCACAGATATAGAGAGCCAATGATAACATTTCAACTGACAGTTAATCTGGAAAAAATCCATCACGGCGAGATATCAAGAGTTACAGGGCGCAGGTCCTGGTGAGGAAGATAGAGTAGACCATCACTATCTGCCCCTCTCGATCTGTCACAGATAGTTAGAGACCAAATGCTGACATGATTTCTAAGATTAACGGGAATCGATTGAGGAGAAGGATTGAAGAACATGGTTTCGGATAGACATAATTCTTGTAAATCAGGACTGAAATTATTCAAGATGTTTACCATACCTTGAACATTCCAAAACTGAATCTTGATAGGTGAAGTTTTCATTTGGCTAACTAGTTTTTTGCCTGAACTTTTCGAGGTGAGTTAACAGTATGAGAAAAGTTACCTTTAGTCTTGCTCTCAGCCCTTGGTTTTGTAATCAGCTTCTCTTCAGACTAGTCCCAACGCCACCAGATACCATCAATCCTGAGTCCGCTGTACCCCAATTTTATACTCTTTCCTTGCTCCCTAGCGAACTTGCCCAGTTCCCTAACATTCCTATAAATTAGTTGCTGTTTGGGGGTGAGATCAGGTTTAATGAAAATCTGGCTGACACTACTTTTTCTGAGGTTCAACTTATTTTTCATCACAACCTCCTTTACCTCTGGGTTGGAAATTTTGATGATTATTATTTTTTGGAGACGCCAACCACTCTAGCGTCAATAACTGCATCCATAAGACCAAAGTTGGTAGCTAAAAATGTACTTACAGCTTCTTTGGGGCGAAGAGAACCCGTATCAAGACCTTCAACTACAATCTTGCTAGTTCTGCCAGCTTTCTCGTATGACTCTAATTGCCTTCTTATCTCATCCAACTCTTTCCTAAGCTGTACGGACATTCTCTCATCAGAATTCGTATCCAACTTTGCTAACCTCTCCTCAGCTGCTTGACTGCCCGATTTTTTCCAGAGGTCCAAACGATTTGATTCCAGGGTAAAGATTTTGGAGGTTAGGATTTCAATTTGGTTTTGAAATCGAGCGTCCCTAAATTCAATGAACAGTTTGAAATTGTTCAATTGATCTTCCAACAGTTTATTGTTCTCCACTTATTGAATGTTCGATGACTTCAGATTTAGCCTTACGGGCGATGCAGAGCTCATTCATCTTGAAGAGTAGCGATGTCAACATATCTCTATCAGATCCATGTTCTACCATGTTTTGGATTTGTGCTTGAGGAATTGGAGTGGGATGACTCATCGATGCTGAACTGGCAACTGGGGTCTGCAAATTTGCCATTACAATAACGTCAGGAGCACTGGAAAGATCTGTAAAGCTTTTTATTCTGGTTCGACTCCTGAAGCTCGTTAGATGATCCCGAGCTTGCTTTGAACCCTGCCGTTTCCGTGTTCCTTTTTTTTATAACATTTTGGGACGGTGCAAGAGAAATCGCAGCGTTTTATCAAATTCAAGGAGCGAATTGTAGTAGGTCTACCTCGTGGGATGCTTCCTGACGGTTTTAATGATTTTGGCGTAGAGCAAGCAGACTGAGCGGTTAGTAGGCTGGACCAGGTTATAGTGCCTAGTTATTTGTTAGGATCTTGGATGAAAGTAGAAAAAGGATGGAACAGTGGCGAAAAGAGTTTAAGAATACCAGTATCACACTTGCTAGATGACATGACATCTGTTACTGTGATTGTTGGCACTGTAACGGAATTTTCTTCTTGGGGAACGGAAAACCGCGTTGACCGTCCATTACCTTTGAGTCATAACATATCACAATGAATAGTTATTGGGCGCCAGCGATCTTTTCACTCCGGAGACGACGATCCGGAATAAAACTCAAAATAGAAAGCTCAAAAAACCAAAACAAATTCACGAGATGGCTTACTCAAGGAGAGATCTTGATCTCCCGCGCTGCTCAGGAGGCTAGTTTGTGATGAGAGGGTCGAGATTGGGGATGATAACCGTTTGTTGGATCCTTAACTCAAGATAATGAACTCCAAACCTCAAAATTTATACTGTAATGGACGTCCGTTTATTGTTAACATAATTATGGAAGGGAAAATAGTATATTTGAGCACGTTTGGAGCAATTTCGTTTTCAACGTGTGTGGGGGTTACAGCATGAGCCGTAGGCGAGTGATGTAACCACCCACGTTGAGGACGAAATTTCCCAGCAAGTCCTGAACATAATTTTATACCACGACGCCTGGAACCGGCTGAATTAGGCACGAGGCGCGAAGCGCCGAGCGCGTAATCAGCCGGTTTCAGGCAGGAGTGGCATAGAAATTATTATGATTATGAAAATTCGAATATCTCAAAAGCAAGTAATAATTTTAAAAAAGTACACGCAACTACTTAATTCTCCAATTTTTTAATCATCCGCAAAGATCCATGAGACAAACCCCGGTAGCTTAGTTGGAAGAGTGCCCGGCGCGTAACTGGGAGACCCGGGTTCGAATCCCGGCTGGGTTATCGGGATTTTTTTCTCTCTAAATTCTA
>JAPYZM010003940.1:0-10250 GCA_030522845.1 Psyttalia concolor
TATAATCCCACGAGTCAAAAACCACTTTTTTCACGTGTTACGAACAATATTTTTCATCTCAATGTGTCGGAAAAGTAACTTTTCAGTCACTCTCCGCTTTGCGTCGAGTGACTAAAAAAATCCTTTTTCGACACATTGAAATGAAATAGTATATTTCGTAACAAGTGAAAAAAAATGGTTTTTGGCGAGTGGGAGGATATAATCCCACTAGTCAAAAACCACTTTTTTCACGTGTTACGAACAATATTTTTCATCTCAATGTGTCGAAAAAGGACTTTTCAGTCACTCTCTGCTTCGCGTCGCGTGACTGAAAAGTTACTTTTCCGACACAGCGTGATGAAAAATATTGTTCGTAACACGTGAAAAAACAGGTTTTTGACCAACCTCCCACTCGCCAAAAACCATTTTTTTTCACTTGTTACGAAATATACTATTTCATCACGCGGTTTTCAGTCACTCGACGCGAAGCGGAGAGTGACTGAAAAGTACTTTTTCGACACATTGGGATGAAAAATTATGTTCGTAACTCGTGAAAAAAGTGGTTTTTGAGTCGTGGAATTATATCACTCGCCTTCGGCTCGTGATATAAACCTCCCACTCGCCAAAAACAATTTTTTCACTTGTGGCGAAATCTACTATTAACTGTAGGGAGTACGGGCCTTTGGTTCTCAACAATAAATATATTTGGCATAAAGATATTGTTCCCTCAGTGTAGAACAGAAAACAAATGTCCACTTGTTAGAAATTTCTATTGAACCCTCCTTTTGATCTATCCTTAAAGAGCAATCAATTTCCACTAATTGAACGTAAACCCAAGAAAATTAATAGGTTAGCTCATCATTTTACTTTCATGTTTCGCCAAGATTTTTCATCACGCACATCAGTGAACTCCCTGCATGTTTGAAATTACTAATGACTGCTCAACAACGTCAGTAGGTAATTGCTCTCAGAAGTATAGTCATGTGCAGGTGCAACGCGCAATTATTCTGTTCTCGCCAGACATGCAAATATCAGTACTTTGCAATCGGCGCAGAACGTACAATCCCGTCATAACTTTCTTGATATGACTTCTCTCTCGCTCTTTCTCTCCTTCCCCCAACCCTCCTGTGTTCACATTTTAGTTCATAAATTTCGTACTCACGAACCGTCAGAAAGAGTTATTCATGAGGGTAGACTACGAAGATTATTTAAATCTGAAAGACAAATTGATAATGAACAACAGTTAATTGGTTCGAGTAAATAATTATCTACAAGCGTTTGATTCAAATTGATTTGTCACTGTGTATTTCTCTTTCAGGAAGAAAGAAAAAGGGAAAGTTAATTTCATCTCGAAGATCTTATTCCTCTTTCAATGTCCATCAGGGAGGAAAAAAATAAAACAAACGACAGAGGATAAAAGGAAGAAGACGACCCTATTAGAGCTTGAGACGACGGAAATGTGAAAGACTCTGAGACATATCTTAAATACACGCATCGGGTCAAAGGGATCCGAGTGGATCCTCTTTAAGGAAGAAACTTCTTCCCCGGATCTTTCAAGGGAATCTCCCGTGTACAGTTGAGACGTTCCTCCTACTCGACCTCGGAGGTTTCCCGTAGAAGGTTAATCGATTCTCCGTTACCTTGAAATTCGCTGGCCGAAAAGAGAGAAAAAGAAGTGAAATTCTACCGAGAAAAAAAATACAATTATTCATTAGGATCGATTATAATGAAAAATTAATTTTCAAATTGCGTGCATGTGCAAATGGAATGTCCATTTACATGCTCATCGAACCATTCGAGTGCAACTCGAGAAGACAAATTAATCAAAATTTCCCATTTAATGAAAAAATCAATCAAAATTGCATTCAATTCCGTGCAATTCTTCTACGAAAATTAATCATTTTTAAGAAATTCTCGTTTGAAAATCATTCTCATTTTCTTTGCAATACAATCTACAATGTCATCATTCCGCTCCCCTCTCAACTGCCCCCATAACGACGTTTTTCTGTAAATTACTATTGTACTGTCCATACAATTTCAATTTCCCCCCAATGTTGACGTTTCATCCAAAAATGTTCTAAACAGATGAGACTTCTGAAGGTTGGAATTATCTGTTTCCGGAAAGGTCTTCTCCGATTTCCCATTTATAAAGGCGTCACGTAATTTCTACCGAACTTTTCTCTCCGCATGGCTCCCACGAAAATTTCTTTGGCAGAAACTAAATTCTTCTCTCTGCGTATATTGGAAAAAAAGGACATTCATTTTGATCTGATATTGTAACACTAAAGTTCAGTCACCCGACGTTCGAATGTTGGACGCGTCCATCCGCCCTTCTCCTTTCTCTTTCCCGCCAATCCCCAAAAAAGGGGAAATTGACCGGTCCAGGGGTTCCCAATTCTCTCGCAATCTCTTAATATTCAAATAGAATGAATTATTTTATCAGAAAAAAAAGAATGCAAATTAAATACGAGTTCATTTAAACCTGGCGAGGAACTTTAAAAATGAGAGAGGGGTAAAAATTAACCCCAGGGCAACGAAGCGTCCTCTTCAATTACGGTAATGGACCCAGAACTGCTTTTATCGCTGTGTCCACACATTTGCTTTGTACGTGAAACAGAGAGCTCATGTAACCACTGGTGAAAAAAAATATGAAGAAACAAGGGTTGAGTTCATAAATGTAGCGGAGGACATTCAGTAGATAGCGGATTGAATTGTTTTCGTGCCATTTAACTGGGCTCTGCTCTTTCTCTCTTCACAATGCGGAAGTAATAATCGTTATTCTTTTCCGTTTGACTTTATCCGCTGTTACTTGCTTCTTATAAAATTAACACTTGACCAAAGAGCTCCGATATTTGTGGACAGATTTCACAATACAGACAACATAAGCCGCTAATTTTCAATAACAGTAAGGAAAATTATTAAAATTCCCCACGAGTTCCAGAACCAGAGAACATTTTATACGTTAATTCAATTATTTTATACTTATTGATTCTGTAATTGCCAACTTTGATTTCTATCAATAAATCTGGAATTTTAATTGTTATATCATCTTTTTTTTTTTAAGACAGAAGCAAGTGTTTGTATCGGTAGAAGTGACATTTCAAAGATAATTTCACAGAAAATTACAGTCTTGCTCTAATTTGCTCCGATATTACAAAAATTGTTTCACATTTACTGGAAAAAACTTCAATTTCCTGTTCTAATTTTCTTTTTGCCGGTAATGTGTACTCGAATCTCATTATGGAATAGAATTGTAAACGACGCAGTAATTTTTCGGATTCACGAGGGCCGAAATACGAGTTAAAATGTCTAGGGCAGAACCCAAAACAATCAAAATAACGATCATATCCGGTTCAACTGAGGCCAATTTTCCTAAATAGTTACGTCTAATACCCCGAATCCCAAAATACCAATGAAGAATTATCGTCTGAAGAAATCGCCACATCTCCAATAAAAAAAAAAATCCAAAATCTGTACAAATCCACTAAAAGCAAGAACACTCGGCGAATTAAGCCGACGATAAAACAAAGAAAACCGAAATAAATTATGACACGCCCTCCTTGCTGTGGGGTTCACCCCAAAATTAGAAAGCAGAAATATACTCCTCGATAAATATTTTCTCTCAAATTGGATATATGAGTGAGATAATTAAAAGGATTTTGCCAGTGTATTTGAACAGTTGAGAAAAGACTAAAATTCAAGGGGACGGTGACTGTTCAGCTCTCTCTACTCTTTATTTAAAATTTGCGGATGGAGGGTAGTGATCGGCGTTGAAGGTGGGTTTTGGAACGCAATGTCCAGTGGTCCGGCCGGCGGAGATACGAGTATTGATCTGGTGAAAGTGTACACCCTCAACCGTCGACCTCCTTCGCCTCAGCCTCAGCCATTTCCTTCCCAACCCCCTTCCTCCTCCTCCTCCTCCCCGCCCGTCCCCTCGCCACTCTCTAATGCGCGTATTTCTCTTTCGTCGAGAGGAGAGACGAATGGAGAGAGTGGGAGCGAGTGAGTGGTATAACGTGGGGCGACCAAGGGGGTGAGCAAGGGTGAGAAGAGGGAGAGTTGAAGGAACCCAGGGAAGAGGCACACAGTTGGTGTGGCCGAAGTCCGGCTTTTCCATGGCCCCCCTTAGGAGTTACGCACGTTCCACTCTCGCTTCCCAGTCCCTCACTCACTTCTACCATCCACCATCGACCTCTCCTCCTGTTTCTCCTCCTCGCCGTCTCTTAGATACTACCCCCCAGTGGTTGCCAATTTTAGGATCCTCGGATTTTGTTGAAAAACGATTGATATTTTTTTTAGTTTAATTCTACTACTTGGACGTCTGACCAAAATTTTATGAAAATTGAGAGGGCTCCAGAATAATCTCACTAAATGTTCTATTTAGATATTTCGCCCTATGTACATATGCAATTGTTAGACACTTTTTGCTAGACTACATCATTTTTAATATTATGTGAAATGGAAATCCAAAAAAGTGATTTCTAAAATATTCCGGTTATGAGTTATACTCGAAATTGTTTTGTGAAAAGTTTTTCACTATAATATTGACTGGATTATTGCAATTATTGCAAGCCGAAGTGTTCGATCAGTTGGAATTGTCAAATGGTTTTAGTTGAAAGTGATTTTTCGAGCGATAAACTCTCCCATTATATTTTTCTATAAATGTATTTTGGCGAATAGTGATTATTAATTTTGGAGCAATTACATATTTTATTAGATAAATTTCACTTTTGCGACTATGAAATTAATAATTGTCCAAGTTGATTGAAAAGTTGGAAAATTGGTTCTTAAGAAATTTACACAATGAATTAATTAACCAAACCTTCTTTTTCATTTCGTTTCAATATCTGAATGTATGAAGAAATTAATTCCAAACTCCATTTCACTTCTCTTAACTGGACTCATAAAGTTTTACCGGAATCCTTGATTCATAATACTCAATTAAAAATTTCAAAAGTTTCTTCGTGAACTTTGTGATATGAAGGAGCTTCGAATCTTTGAGTTCAACAACTTGGCGAACTAATCCCTGAGTTCCCAATTTTCCGGACGACCGGAATCTCTATGCATTTGTGATACTTTTTAAAGCGATTAGTTTCATTTATCATATTGTCATGGAACAGCATTGGAATTCAACAGATTGAGATCGCTGAGCGTCGATAAGTCAAAGAAACGTTTTTTTTTTCATCGTCTTTCATGGTGTTATCTTATTAGGGTGGGTTGACTCCCTTAGATATCTGGCACTTGGGGGAGAGAAAAATTGATGGGAAAGTCGAGAACCTACCCCACGCACCATCGGTCATAGTCGAGCCTTCATTCTTTCGAGATTGTGCAAGGCGAGACTTTCATTGTGAATTGTTCATTTTATTCTATTTTTATCTTACTTTTTTTTACTGTTTTTAGATCATTGTTAGGTTGAGTATTAAAAATTTCATCAATAAGTATTTCCGAATTCATAATGTTGGCACCTCGATAGGGATATAAAACATAATTTTTGTCCACATAAATAGAATGATTAATCTATTAGGGTAATGGAACCATTGAAAAGACTTTCATAATTCGAATGTCGCAAGTTGAGACTTGGGATAGGCTCAATTTTAATTTCTTGAAAGGCTTAATTTGATACGTTCGAAACACTCAATTTGTCATTTTCTAGAATTGAATGTTGGCTTTGAATCACCTGAAATTAAACCTAAATACCACACTATAACAAATCATGGAAGTACATAAAATATTCAATGATAATTAATTGCAAAATCGATAGGTTTTAAATCACAGACGACTTGGCAAATCTGAGTAATGACTCTTGAGTCTAATGTGTGGAGAGTAGGGGCTTCTCATTAAGTGAAGCACGCATGAAGAGTAATCTTTTTACATTTAATTTGTTCACCACAGCGTAATTATTCAAAATTGAGCTACTCGGGAAGGTTGAAATCCCTAGGAGCATACCAATTGAAACGATCCTCAGTTGTAAAAAGTGATGGCGACAATAAATCCATTGATTCCCGCCATGATGTGGTGCCATTTATATCAGATCCACTTTGTTAACGCGATCTACTTATTGTTAAGAGTGACAAATAACTTTTAAAAAATTGTAATGCGACCTGATGCTTACGCCACTATCAGAAATTGCTTAAACACTGCCACCGGCAATTCCACCGACTCAATCAAGCTCATTAATCGCTGCCGGTTCCTGTGAAAAAAAAAACAATTAATCCCGTCGTCTCAAAACAACAAATTTCGATTCAATCACAAGTTGCAGCAACTCAAGATGAGCAAAGAGAGCCCGCATGGCGCCCCAGTCCCCGAGACTTTGACCCACATCATATCTCTCGTTTTTGCTTTTACCTCCGTCTACGCTCCTTCGCAGCCCTCACGAGACTATTATCTTAATCCTATACATCCGCTTTAAGACGTTACTCTCTAGAGGTGGTGTGAGCCACCAGTGAGCTTGCAGTGAGAGAACAGGAAAAAGAAGGATGAGTTGAACCGCGCACTTTCTCGTTTTCCCTTTCCTCGGTTCTTGTTGAAATGAAAAAAGAGAAAAACGGAGGTAAAAAGACGCCACAGAAAACTCTTGGCAAACCTCACGAGTATCGCCCGAGTCTCCCTACCTCCCCCATCGACTCCACCCTTACGGGAACTCCCTCCTCTTCGCGTTCACTCAGCTCTTTTTTTTTACCGATGTGCAAATCTATTGGTTAAATGGATTGACCGGGAAAAATTTGCATTACCTTCTTTTCATCCTTCAATTATCTACATGAACAAATATTTAAAAAAATACAAAAAATTATAGAAATAAAATGGAGCGACTTCGATGGGACCAAGTTCATTTCTTGTTTCCATCGATTTCTCGATTCAATGTTATTCATACTTTGAAGGGTGGAAATACTCTTGTTAGGAGAACTGTCCATCAATGGTCAGACTCTAAACACTTCTTCAGTTATCGAGATTTTTAGGATTCTGCCGTCGCTGATATTTTTTGCTGATTTAAATGCTTTTAATACTGATCTTTCTTCTACCGGCCGAAAATGATAAGTTATATTATTATTGGATATTAAATAATTAGCCTTGAATAAAGACAAGTAAGATAAATCATTTTAATTTCATCTTCATGCTGGTTAAACACGGAAATTTCATGATTTTTTCCCTCTCATTCTGAATTTAATTTGTCTTTTCAAAAAATTGCCATGGAAAACCTTACAATTATTCGCATTATACGACGAATTAGGTTATTGACAATTTTCAATAGAAAAGATTTCGACTTCCTGATATAACAGGAAAAATTCAATACTCTTTTACTTTATTGACTTCATATAACATAACCTGAGAAAATCATTATTGAAAGAACAAGTTTTTGAATATTTAATAAATTATTTTGAAAAATAGGAGAATCGAGGCTCATAATGGGGCATGAGGAATATCATAGTCATATTTGTAAAATCATTCTAAATTTCATAATCGACGCGGCCTTACTAGACATCTATGGGATGTTTACTCTTGCCTATTAAAGCTCTCGTTTAACTAGATTATAAAATTCAATGTCTCCATTAGTTGATACGGTTTACAAACGGGTGAACCACAAAAATTGTGCGTGGGTGGTCCTCCATGAAAATGAAATAATTAGTTCGGCATTTGGTCAACCGCCTCATCTCTCCCTCTTCCTGTCTCTCTTCCCTTTATCGCCGATTCTCTGATTTACGAACATAAACTCGTATGACATTTATACTATGAAGAAATTGGCGTGTGGACATCGATGATTGGAGTTCTCGCATAAATTACATTAGCATAGATCCATCGAAATAAAAAACAACAAAGTAAATGTGCCGCTTTTGCTCTGCATGAAGCACAACCGCCGGCTTGTATTCTCTACTCCTCCTACTGGTCATAAAAAATCCATCGATATTTTTTGGTTAATTTTAATTTATGATTTTTGATGAATCTACAGAATTCCTCGTAAATAATCGTTAAGGTCTCTCAATTCTGTTGTTCCCATCGCTTCTGAATAACTGTCTGTTCTTCTTCTGCGTTCATTTCACTTTTTGATGAAAAAATATTTTGATACTTCCGGATTTAACAGGGCTACAAGGTATTAATGGGAGTGATGACAAATTCAGATTCAATCTTAACGCCTGTCGGGGATTATCGGGGATTTGAATGGGGCACAAGGGAGATGAATGGTGAAATGATTAACAGCGAAAAAGAAATATTGAATGATTCGTTAAAAATATTCAAATTCCTTTGGCGCCAGATCCTGATTAAAGACGGAGGAGGGAATTACCTGGAAAACTGTATCCTCGACTTGAATGAAAGTCTTCCGAAATTCTACGGTCTCATGGCTGACTGAGAGCTTTCAGATAAGATTATTACGGCATCGTTCCTTCACTGTAAATTATTTGTGCAGTATTTTAATACCTGCGAACGGAGCTCAAGAATAAGTGATATTAAAAAATGTCCTGATATTTGGTATTTGTAATTTGGCAAAATTGCAAATATTCAGTAATCATTTAGAAAAAAATTTATACGATGTTTCATAGAACGAAAACATATTTTAGATATTGAATGCTTAACAACGAATACATAATTCCCGTATTAATCATTTGTTCAATAAGTTTCAAAGACATAAAAACCGTTGAAGTTCAAAAGAGGAGGCCTTGTATTATTTTTAATATATTAAATATCTACGGACAAGCGAAGGATAAACAAATCCTTCGCACCGATCGCTCTATTTCATCTCAATGTGTCCGAAAAGTTACTTATCTGACGCAGTGAGATGCAAAATTTTGTTCGTAACTCGTGAAAAAAGTGCTTTTTAAGTCGTGGAATTATATCACTCGCCTTCGGCTCATGATATAAACCTCCCCCACCAAAAAACACTTTTTCGCACTCGTTATGGAATAGACTATAAGAAAAAGTTCAGACAAAGAAGGGCAAAGTGAAACCATTAGCAGATCTCTAAATTCCTATATGTTCTCAAAAAAAAAATGAGTGAATCGCACGATAGCTTACCAGCGTAAGTTCGTGCCTCACATGCGAAACATTCCGCGTTTAAAACCCGTCTGGGTAGAATCGTGCGATCTAGCCATGTAAACTCGCGATCATTATCCGAGTAGATTCTCCCCTAATCGATGCGATGCAGAATAACCATAAAAAAATTCTAAATAAAATCTGTGGCAATGAGGACAAATCTCAAAACACTCAGGTCATTTCTGTATACTCAACCATCAAATAATGAAATATATCACTCTACTGCCCTGCGAATCTACAATCCCCTGGTCACCTCCCATTTATTGGAAACGCTAAAAATAACTTGAATTTGGGCTCATCGATGGTTTACAAGTGGCCACAAGTGTGTCTCGATCGTATATGGCCTTGATTAAATCCAAGAGTAGCATCAAACCGTGATCCCAAGGAAACGTGATTTCAAACAAATAATAGATAATCACAACAAAAGTTATAATCCAGTTCGCGAATGCATAGAGACCACCGGCGTTTGATTTCACACACTGACCGACATTTTTGTGGTCGCGTGGAATGTTACAGAGGGAGACAGTAGAAAATCTCCAGACTAAAACAGCGCCGCCGTCACGCCGGGGATTAAAAATTCTCATCGTGGGATCGACACTGCAGGAAGAAGAAAGATGCTCGAAAAAAAAAATCAAGTAAAAAGAAATTCACAAGGCGCCAGGGAAAGTGTTGGTTTAACTCCTGATGCCAAGACCAAAAGCGAATTGGTGTCCCGCTGGGTAGAATTAGCGGAGGTCCAGGGTGAAGGCCTCTTTTAATCGAATAGTGCCTCGAGATAAATATCTCTGATAGTGGAGTTACGATGAGACGTTTTCTTTTATATCATTAGATTAGTTGGACTTCGATGCATTCATGATCGATGGAATTCCAGGGTTTGATTATTTTGTTTTTGCCGATGGAAAATATCAATGTGATTAATTATATCGCGAGGGAGAATATGACAGCGAATATTTTCTATTTTTTCATTATCAGCTGGCAATATTTCATTTTTGATTCCGAAAGATTACCCGCATACATTGATTACTTTTATTTCCGTAGCAAAATTTTTCCACTTGGGAGAAACAAATAATGTAACAATTGCTTTTTACGCTTGGACTTCGACTGAAAAAACTGAAAATAGTATATTTCGTAATAAGTGAAAAAAAATAGTTTTTGGCGAGTGATATAATCCCACGAGTCAAAAACCACTTTTTTCACGTGTTACGAACAATATTTTTCATCTCAATGTGTCGAAAAAGCACTTTTTA
>JAPYZM010003941.1:0-10248 GCA_030522845.1 Psyttalia concolor
TTGGTGACCGAAAAAGATCTTTGACATAATCTTTGAAGATTTCTTCTAAAGCTATTTGAAAGAGCTTCCAAAGACGGATATTTTTCTACCCGGGTATCGTGGTTATCAAACAGAAATAGCGTGATAGTGTAGAGGTTAGAGCATAGCATTAGTGTTCGTAGGGTTTTCCGGTTCGATCCCCAACGTCGACAAAAATTAGTAGGTTTTTTTCAGCGGTAAGTCGGTAGAAATTCATTAAAAAAATGCGACAGAAAGTTAAAACCACAGATTGCTTCTTCATTTTGAACTAATTATTATTATATAAACAATTATTAGAATTAACAATCATTTGTAATAGCAGTTCTCAAATACTAATACATTTGGTTTGATTAAATCTGGGCCCCTCAAGCATTATCAAGTCCTGATATATCCAAGCCCTAACATAACTGATCAAGTTTTGATCCAACAATTAGATCTGTAGCTGATTTTACATCAAGTTTGACTTGATCCCAACCTGGGTTAAATTTTCATTCGGCTTTGTGCGTTTATACGACGCACCAGATCAAATGAGTTTCAACTCAAAACGTGCCTGAAGATCAATTTACTTCGCGATTCATTTACTCTTAAACACCATTTGATCGTTTGTTCGATTTGAGATAATATTTTAGTAAATGCCTTATACATCTTCCGGAAGGCTAAGAACTATTAGCGGAAGAACATAGCCAGCGCAGATGCCTGATGACTGTAGAACGGACGTGACGTATGTCTTTTCGGCCGGAACAAGAATCCAAATGAGGAGCATGAAAAAGCAACGGGTCAAGCTCACCTGGCGCCCGATCGCCGACACTGATGGCTGATCACGTAATTAGCGGAGGTAATGAGGAAACCCGAGGTTTGCATTAATCAACATAGGATTGAATCGGCAATGCGTCTGGAAAATCATCTCACACAACTGGCGAGTCGAAAAATGCCATCTCGTTCTACACTAAAACTCTTTCACGTAGAGTAATTCCAAATGAGTGCAATAACTTCAGTTATTTCGTTGCCCTTAACAATTTCGTTTCATCCCAAAATTATAGATGATTTTTAAAACCTCTTCGATTAAAAAGAAATTACTTTGAAAGTCGAAATTGCAAACTTTCTATAATTTTTAAATGCATAGTTTTTCGATGTCTGAAAAAGACATACATGGTCAAATTCAGATTTTTGGAAAAATATCTGCCAAAGCGTCTGAAATTTAACCATTATAGTTTCCACAGGGATTACGCTAATACAATATGACTATATCTGACCTTTCAATAGCAACACAGGCGTCGAAGAAAGTTGTAAAGCATGAAGATGGAATAGACCTAAACTTCAGTAACACCTTCTAATTGGACCGCATTCTTTGATCCGCAACGTCTTGTCTGCCTCCTTTCCGGTATTTTCATTAATCCGACTTTCAACACAACGGAAGAGTTGAAATTGGCCGGTTACATTTCCAGTCTCAGGAGAGAAAAAGAATGACTAGATGCATTCATATATATTTCATACAAATACAAACACAGCAAGACAGTAGACAACAGTCCGTTGTTGGAACCCCATCCAGATTGGAATTTCAGTTGTTGGGCTTTCTGTATTTCAACATCAGGAAATATCTTGATCACATTATTTTCCTCCCAAGAAGTTACGGATTATATCCAACTTTGGTGAAACAATATCACAGAATATACTAAATCAGACTTACCTAAAATGTGAATCAAAGACAGCTGACGCAGAAAAGGGACACGGCAAGTATGTTTATCCCGCGGACATAGTTTATTTTAATAGGGCTTCTGAGTTATAATCCATTCTGCAGGATTTTATTTTGAGAAGATGTCGCTTTTTGTGGTGACACAAAGGAGTTCTGTACAATAGTGTAACGGATGGTTATAGAAGTTTTCATGTGTGATACATTTCGATCGCCGCCGTTGATCGCTTCGATCGTGGCCTTTTCAGCTGTTTGCGTCCAGGGCTAAAGCGTTAGTGCTAGCGGTGCGAGCTAATTGTACGACATTGTGCATCGACAATACTCTAATGAACCATTGTCCCGGTCAATGCCATCACTGCATGATGATGATCAAGATGTAGGCGTGACTGTTTGTGTAATCGAGCATTTCTTCTCTTTTTGGGCGGTAAAATTTCTGGCGTTGGATGGAGGCGGGTGTTGAAATATCTATTGCTGGTCACTTCAAGACATCTTCTAAGTGAAAATTAATGTTTAAAGTTTAGATATTTTTATCGATATTTGGTAGACATAAAAAAGTCTACTTCGATTTGAAAGCCAGGTCATTATCTCCAGATGATTTTGTTAGACGGATTACTCGCAATATATTTCATCCATTTTTAAGTATTCCTCTTCTCCTACAAGATTGAAACATGCGATAGCACGAAGTCATCCAGAAAAACTAAAATGTTGCCACGAAGGATGAGGAAAAGAAGGGACTTGATGAGAACGGCCATTATTTGGATACATATTTTTGTTTTGTGGTTCATTGAAGGTGAAGAGCGAACAGCGATGCTTCGCACTAGAAAGGCGGACGATAGGTGGTCCCGGGAAAAGAAGAGGGGCAGGAATAGAAGGTGAAGAGGGCCAGGGCACAGACCGGCGCCCGCCTTGCCGACGGGCCATCAGATAAGGCCCTCGTGTTTGCTTAACCTCTCACCTCCCCACTCGGGATCCGCATCCGAGGATGCCCCGAAGAAAAGGTGGGTGCTCCCGCGCTCGTCGTACATGACAGACAGGTCCTCGTGATGGTCTAAAAGCTATCGGAGTAGTCCTCTATTTATGTCTTCTCATTCACGGGATTATGGGAAACATGGGGCTTTCATTCTGTTCATGAAATTCTTGGTCGTCATGAACTGTTGGAGTTAAATTAAGAAAAAAATGAGCCAGTAACAGATCCTCAAGGATATTTGAGCTGAGAGTCATTTGAACCTCGAAACTTGTTGGCTTTTTCAGGGTTGAGGACCAAATGCCTTACAGAACAACACCCCCATAAGAGTGTGTGAAGTAATCCAAAAGAAATTAAATAATCGAGGGTGTAGTCGAATAACTATCAAATAAAAGGGTTCTTTCAACTATAAGGCAGTAACGGCTTCCGTCGTTTGGCGCCTCGCTATTTGACTAATTACGATCAATTTGAGGTATTTAATTTGCGTTCAACGATACTGGAAGTAAGTGAAATCCTGTACGGACAGCAATTTTCAGGAAACATTACCTAATCTACTGGTAACGGTGTAGTATCTCGGTGACTGGGAAAAAATACTTTACTGCTCAATGAAATTTGTTGACCGCTTAGTAACAACACTTTTGTTAACAATGTCTCAAATTTTATTGAGACGGAGTTTTTTTAGGTACTTTTTCTCGAACAACCGAAATGTGCATTTTTACTGAAGATTTCTCTCAATGTATTGTCCCTTAATCAGTAAAATCGCCACTTACAATGACGTAAAATCCACCTTATGCCGACGTGTCGGTGCCAGACTCTCAGATATATCTCTTGTAAAGAACAGTCACCTAACGGAGAATAGAATAAACCGTCAGAGAAATGAGACTTACTACTCACGCTGATGAAAAATAAAAGTGATTGTTATAAAGCATTCGCTACCGGATCGAACGTAATTCTCATGTATCCGTATTTGTTTGAATTATACGTGGACAGGAAGCAAACATACGGTGATTGCATTATTCATTCTTAGAGAAGTGTTTATCCTCTCTCTCGCATATACAAGAGCATCACACATCAGTACCATCCGGAGGGCTGACGATAGTATTGAAATTGCTAGTTAGGTGCATAATCGACTTATGACTTTTACCATGAAGTGATGGAGATAGATATCAGGATAGAATTTGCAGTGTGCCGTTGGCATCCAGCGAATGATGAAGAGGAAGTTCTTCAGTTATCTCACTCTCTTTCCTCTTAACTCATTTTACCCCCTTCTTCGCGAATCATTATTCCACTCATCCTTATGGTTAACATCCATCCGAAATGCCTGAATAGTTATTCCGTTGCAACTACCGCGGAGCAACTAAATCAGCTGAGAATTCATCATGCGTTTGTGAATATTAACATGAGGATGATGCTAATATTAGCACTGGCACATTTTCTTTAGTATTATAAATTAAATTATCGTCAGACAATTTAACTCAATTATTCTTGTTGGAATTAATTTCTTTTTTATTTCTTTAAACTCATTTGTTTTAGACAAAAAAGTCCGTCTGAGTGAAAAAACGCTTTCATAGATATGTATTTGGTATTTTCTTGGGATAGAATTCACCAGATTTAGGCCATGTATTCTCTCTTAAGACGCACATTGTTTTTGCTGACTCATTTTTTTTTCAATCTACAAAAGCTGTATTTGAAAATACTGTGCGTAATGAAATTATTAATTTTAAAATCCAGCGGTTCTAAATACGTTAATATGCATGGAGAAGAAAGTTTGATGGAAATTTTAATTCTCGCTCGGGGAAAAATTGCCGTACGACCCACAAAATTTGTAGATTACTTAGTATCAGTTATCTCCACATTAAAAAAAAGTATTCGCCATTCCCTATCATTTTTTTAGGATTTAATAACAGTTATTTAGATGTGTGACTAATTTTTATTGACTGTTTAATAAAAACTATCTTGTTTTCCGTGAAAAATTACTTAACTACCGAGTAAATTTGTTTACTGTTTACGAAAAATGATGGAAATGAGTGCATATTTTTTGTCGAAAATAGTAAATATTTACTATATGGTTAGGTAATTTTTTTCGGAACAACTAAACCAAAACACGATTATAAAACTGGATGTCAATTTTTACTGAATAATTTTTCTCCACATGTGAATACAAATTAAGGACCTTATAAAGATATCTGAATTCGAAGTAATAACATATTTAATCGAGGGGCTATTCATAGGTGAAATGACTGTGTCACTTCAGAATGAAATCAATTTTGAAATCATATCAAATGGATGAAGTCAGTTGAAATCATTTGAAATCAAAAATGAAAATCAAAAAGTTTTCAACATTCAACTGATGTGTCATCATCGATACATTGCAATAAATGAAAACCATAAGACTATTTCCCCTCCAGTTATGCCTCTTGATGGCATTCAAATTGACCAAAGTATTTACAATGAAATTTGAAATTCGTTTTTGAGTATCAGTCAACATAATATAATTATGTTGTTATCTTTTGACTTCCGCTGTACATTTGTAAATTGCAATTTATTTCAAATTATTGGATACAATTTAGAATAAATCAGCTCAAAAATGAGCAGTGTTGTCTGATTATTATTTTTGAATTTAAGGAGGAAAAATTTATTTATTATAAATTTTATAATATTTAATTCTACCAATAATATCAACAGAATGCTTCGGAACTACAATTTTTTGCTAATTTTTTCTATTTTTTTCTATTAATATTAATTTGACTTTGATCATTTCTAAGCGTGTTTCTCTCATTATATTCGTAATTGAAATGATCTGCAATTACATCAATTCTTTGAAATCACTGTGTAATCAGTGGAAATCACATTGAAATTGATTTCACTTTGAAATCATTGTGTCACTACTTTTGGGAGTGAATAGGCCCTCGTATTTAATTGTATCACGTCAAAACTCCGTTCAAGTGCTCGGCATCAGACGCGAATTCCAAAAAAACGTTTATGGACAAACCCATTTTATCCTTAGCATCTGCAGTCACCAGTAAATCCGTTCAGTTGGATTTAACGAAATTCTTGAAAAAATCGCCATTTTTAACGTCGCATTCCAAAGCATATAATATTTATACAATATTTCTTCATACAATAAATAAAAGTAAAAAATTTACTCTAGTTACTGCCCGGAATGAAAACATTTTTTTTCCATAATGATTTAATTTATTATAGTGTATCAATAACCTTCAAATAATACGTAATAAAGAAATATGTTTCAGTCTGAGTATTTTGTTTAACTGTATACATTTTTCATTTCATTATTGAAATTCATGAATGAAATCAATTTCAAGTCAAGTCTGTAATTTAACTTGTGCAATTGTATCTTCATAAAATAACAATGTAAATAGATAAAAACTATCAAATCACTTTACGTTGTACTAAAAAAGCACAATAAACTCTCAACGAAAAAGCTAATGTTATGTTTACCTTTACGGTCTCTCGTTGAAATATCTGGAAATCTTAAATTGTCTTTTGAAACTTACAGCTCATTGAATGCAAAAGACATCAAACTGAGCGTTTGGAATTATTAAAATTTACAGTTAAAAATTCCGAAATGGGAATTTTCTCAACCGCACAAAATCACCTGTAATTCCACTCCCCCTCTTTTCTCCCTGATCAAAAACCACATTTCATCTACTTCACAGCCGTACGCCATGCCCCCTCCCATTGTCCGTTGCATCGTAAAGGCGAAAAGATCCTCGCTCTTCGTAATCACATTACAGAATGAATTTTTACACTGTTGCCCGGCTATTAATTCCCGCCGCATGTTCATTTCTGCCCGCGGAAGAAGCCGCTCACTCGGGGTCTTGTGGGGGTCCCACACCCTTGCCCTTCCTCGCTGCCACCCCCCCCCCCCCTTGCCCGCTAGAACGTTCTCTGCTTCATCTCACCTGAGCCCCCAAGAGAGTCAATGGCATATGAGATCCTCTCTATGGCCGTCCTCTTTCGTCAGGGTGTGCGCGAGTCGGTGTGTGCGGGTGTGGCGAATACGTGCCTGGGTCAAGGGGTCGACCCCAGTCGACCCCTGGTATGGACCTCTTCTTCTATATACCCGTCGCGTAAACGCACGCAACATAAACTCGTGCGACGAGCGCGCGCGGCCAGATTCACACAACGATATATTCCTCTCGGGGCCTAACGGGGACCACAAGAGGGGGGGCCAGGGCCAGGCAGTTGAAGAGGGGGGCCCTGACCCCCTCCCTTGCCTGCGCTATTTTTTGTTTTTCACGACGGATGTTTTTTCTCCTCAGTACCCTATAACAACAAGAAGACCAGCACACATTGGGTGAGCCCACCAAGTTTCCTCTCCTCGTCTGCTGAGCATAAAAGACGATGAGCCGACCTGGTAAGAGACGAGAAACAGGGCCCATAGGCGTGGGAGAGTTCATTGAGGAGAGAGATACTATCGGCGGTTTTATTTCAAGGCGGATATGCCCGTTACCGAGGTGGAGAAGAGCTGACCAACGGGATATAATATGCTCAAGTATATGATAACACATATTGGAGGGGGGAGGGGATGCACGTCCGAGGACGATGGGTGAGGTACGTGATATCTGTAGTTATTAGGAACATCGGAGTCACATTTATCTATTTTATAAGGCGACGGGGGGAGAGGTTAGTAGGTTAGAAATAGGAGATATTGTCAATAGAAGTGATAAATGGAAAAATAGTTGAAATTCCAGAAATGGCGAGACGGTAGATTTTTCCGCAGGAAGACAGGAGTTAGCGGTCATCACCAGAAACAGAGAGAAAGTACTTTGGGACTTTGACCTTGGAAGAGTTGCCACCCTCAGTTAGACTTCCCATTCTGCGAATGCTATTATCACGTAGAATTAAATATTTGGAGTGATTAGATTAAATTTAATTAGAACAGAATTCTAGACATACTCACAGTTTCCTTAATTGATAATTCATTGGATAAACCTGTGAATCAAGCCCAGAGCCCAAAAAACATGGGGAGAAATTTGGAAATAATCCATAATCACATAATATTTCAAAGAAAATCATTCTCTTTTCTCAATATTTTTAAGTTCTATGTATTTTTCCAAATAAATTTAGGGCTAAATTCGACATTGGATTACTCCCATTTTTCTATCACGACAAAAAATGGGCAAAAATAAACCATAACAAGAGAAACACTTGGAAATTTGGGGAGAACTTAAAGGTAAATTAATGGAGTTGAGAATACGAAAAAAAACCCTCCCTTTGTCTCAGTATTTTATGTAAGGGAAAAGAGGGTGAAACGAATCGTTTTTAGTTACCAATAACTTGGCAATAAAAGGCGGCAATTTTTCGAAGTCTTGCTCATGGCCAAGCTGATGATGAAAATTAGAAAATTTTTATTAAAATGCATTACTCAATCAGGAGATATTAATCCTATACTCCCATATACTTAATCAAATACCGTCCCCTCTCCTCCCTGTCAGGGGAGCGAAGCCACTAGGAGGCGACGCGCTTAAAAAGTGAAACTCCCTAACACCACAAAGAAAAAAAAAACAGTTTAAATTTGCAGTGTTTAGGGAGAATGCGTTCGACATTTTTTATGGTCGTACAGTGGATTTAATAGATGGAGCGGATTCTGGATAGGTGGGAATTCCTTCGCAATATATGTAGTCCACAAATAACTGAAGGAAAAAATTCTGATATTGTCGGACAGACAATCGAACCCGGAATCTTCCGATTACCAGTCAGGTGTTCTCCGATCCAGTCGTGAGGAATTGCACCCCTGGGAGCTATTCACAAATTTTAAAATTCAAGTATTTTAATATTAGTTTTTAGTGATACAATCCTTGAAAATTAGCCAATGCGTTCTCATCATGATATAACCCCTATTTTCAAATCTTATTCTATAGCTAATTGAGATATAAATAGGTACAATGATTCAGCAACTTAGCTGTAGTTAGATTTTTTCAACCAAAAATTGGAAGGAAAATCATTTCCTTTCTTCGAAAGGCATTCAGCAAATCGATTGGTGTATCTTTAAAACGGATTTTAACGTCCCTTCGAACAGATAGATCTACCTAAAAGTGAAACAGTTATTTTTTTTATAACAAGTGCCCGAACGCGGTCTACCGCCTGCCGTATTATAAAGGAACTGAGCGCGTGTCGTGTTAAGATTTTGAGAGGGTAGTGAAATTGGACGCCATGATAGTTAGTGGCGCAGTGGAATCAGTTTCCACCAATAAGGGATCGTGGCCTCAGCATTTCCAGAATTTCGAGACAATGGATTGTGTTAGGCGTATCTTTTTTAGAATAGACACTAGCATTATAAGGCGCGCTGCGCGCGCTCGCTTCCCGTAGTTTCGACATCGTCATAGTTTTTCATTGAAAAACCATTACGAACATGAACATGATCTTCATCTTAGAATTTTTGCAAATATCATCGAAAGAATCCTGTTCGATATTACACGGCTCATCGTATGATCTATCTAATCGTCAATCGAAATAAGCAATCAATGTAACTCCCAAAACTGTATTCTCAAGAACAATGATAATTTGCTCGTAGGAATTTTTCACTTAATTATTCATACTTCATTTAATATAAATCCCTTGACACCTTAATCAATCAATTGAAATCACCATTAAACTGTTATATTTCATCTTAATATGACAGAAATACAAAATTAAGGTTACCGCTGTTTGGTTGAGATAGTAATGATATATTCTTTATCGTTATCCTTCATGATCGGTGTTTCTCTGGTCCTGACAAAAATGCAAAATACGGTTAACGTTTTTACTCCAAAATAGCCGGACATGACGATTCACCATATCGATTCTCACTATAACTCGATATTAAACTCTATAAAAAGAACAAACGAATGTCGCGAAAATTTCGAATCCTTCGCATCTTCTTTTTTAGTAATATAGGACCAGCATTATAAGGCGCATTGCGCGCGCTCTTCCCGTAATTTCCACATAATCATAGTTTTTCATTGAAAAAACATTATGAATATGAACATGATCTTCATCGTAGAATTTTTGCAAATATCATCGAAAGATTCCTGTTCGATATTACACGGCTCATCGTACGTTCATCATATCGAGATACGCGGTAGCGTATCGGCCAAGTAAACGTTTCAAACTTCAATCACGCGTGAAACATCGCCGAGAGCTACCAAGTATCTATACACTACACAACTTCCCCTTCCAATACTCCCAATTCATTTTTTTTAATAATAGATTCACGCGAACATTCAGATGAAAATTGGTCTTAGATACAGCATATAAATCACGTATCTGCTTTCCACTGGTCAATTATTGGTTTAATTACTTGAATATTAACGAAGATATGTACTTAGCAGCGAGCTATTGTGCACATTTCTACCGTTTCGATGATGTCCATCAACTAACGGCCCGAGAGGAAAAATATGGCACGTTGAGAGCAGTATATACGTGGAATTAGTCAGAAAATGGCAGGATGCGCACAGCCTATGGCGGAGTTCTCCTTTTGGCAGGCCGAGTACTAGCGGGTTCACGGCGAATGGGTTAGCAGGGTACCCTCCCGCCGTGAACCCGCTAGTACTCAGCCTGCCAAAAAAGAGAA
>JAPYZM010003942.1:0-15296 GCA_030522845.1 Psyttalia concolor
AAAAATTACCCAACTGTATGGTAAGATTCCCTATCTTTCATAAAAATTAGAAGGGTAAATAAATTTCGCTGAAGCGATGCGGTAATTGTCTCCGAGCGGTAAAAATACTACACAATTATATAATGTAATGGTAATTTCAAATGTTTTTTTCTCTCCGTGTAAATTAAGCAATCGAGCAACTCATCTTAAAATACTTACGATTGATTATTCTCAGTCCAATGTTCCTGAAACATGGACCTAAAATACTGACACCGTATTTTCAGTACAGCCTTGTGAACGTGAATAGGTTTCCCCTGTACTTGGATCGTGAGATCACTACTTGCCTACGACAAGAAAAATATTTGTCTCGAGTATTCCCTGGACTCCACTGGAGGCTGTTTATCCTCCAGTGTGTTCTCGGAGGAGTGAGGAAAGGGAGAAGAAAATAAGTGGAGCTTATCTTATTTCAATTAGCCTTGAGAATTATGCAGATGAGAAATACTAACTGGATCATCAAATGCTTGTCTCAAGCAGTCTAAAATACTCGTCTCGTCTTGAGCATAGAGAACAAGGGGCTCGTGCATTACAGGGGGAGTCGAGTAGCACGCCAGTACATCGTGCAAGTAGAGGAGTGGAGTTGCAGTGGGTGTCGTCACACTCTGACCCCGACATTGTCCCCACATAAAGACTTTACCACCTTCAGCGAGTGCTGCACTTATGTGATTCGAGTGTACTGCTGCTATGTCGGAGACTCTTCCCATCTCCACCATTGATAGCTGAATGAAAAACAATTATTTCGAATTGATGACAAGTCCTTTGTAATTTTATTAAATATATTTCCTCTCAGAATTTTCAAGTGATTATTTTTTATTGTGGCTTGTTGCCTGAATTTCGACCGAACGATTAATCAAAATCCTTTGAGAAACAATAATCCCCCTAATATTGCTCGAGGTTAAACATCATTCGACTATTTTAGTCAAGGTTTCCTTTTTATTTGTTTCCTTCTCGTCCAGTGGTTTTTTTTTCATAATTGAAACCCCAGCAGAATAAATGGAAAAAAAATCGGAGCATCTTAAGCTAAAATTTGTCAACTTTGGTTTTTGGCTTACTTTTACTGGCTGGCAGACATTAGACTTCGTCCCCAGACCCAATTGTCCATAACCATTTCCTCCCCAGACGTACAGATCCCCCTCGTCACTCAATGCCATTGTGTGACCATAGCCGCAGACAACTTTATCTGGAATGTAATTTAGAATGATTCAGTCAGCAATGATAATTGCCGAGAAGATTAGAAGCCTCCCCAGTTGTTTTCAATAACAATTTATTGGCGAATATACCTATAACAACAGTGGTGAGGCCACCCACTTTATTTGGACTCAGTTGGTTGACGTATGTGCCAATACCGAGTTGTCCAACACTGTTATTCCCCCAGGCGTAAACTTCACCGTTACTTGTCAACGCCATACTCGAAGTCTGGCCGCAGGCAATCTGCACTATTCTCTTGCCCGATAAACCCGAGTTTATCTTCCTAGGAGTATTTTGATTTGTACTTATGCCACTGCCAACTTGACCGCAAGTGTTTTGACCCCATCCGTACACCTGTTAAATAAAAACCAAACAATAATCAACCAAAAAATATAAACAACGATAGCTAGTGTTGCAAACAAGTTATTTTCATTTTACTACATCCTTCCCACGATCCGCAAATCCCTAACCTATGACGAGGAGAGGTGAATTAAATTGAGTACAACCTTCTTGAATCGTAATGTTATTTTTATAATTACGAAACTAAGAAAAGAATCTTTAAAACCTCAATGAGCACTGGAGTCTTATCTTTTTACTTATTAACGGCTTTAAATTGTCAACGAAGCGAATGTGAAAAAGATGGGATTTAAATTACATGCAAAGAATATTAAAATCAAATTGAAATTAATTAGTTAGTCAACTAGATTGTCCTCTGGAGATCTATACATCGACAAATAATATATAAATATCTGAAGAACAACCTACTGATGATTTGTCTGGTTTTAATTTTTATTTCTCTCTACAATGTAATTTTTTGACATTATAAAAAAAATGACTTTAATTTTATTTGCTGAAATCCTTTTATTTTAGTGATGACTTTGGAAAAAACAACTTTTCCTGAGTCCCCCAGAAACATCTGCGAGACAATAAGTCTCAATCATACTTCTCCAAACTTATTATTTCACGTGCTCCACATCCAAGGTGAACCTCTGGCATCCGTCAATTTAATTGAATTCCACTACTAAAATATCATAAAAATAATTTCAGATATATTTATACTCACTTCGCCATCCTCCGTGAGTGCCAGAGAATGATGACTTCCACATGCTACAGATATAATAGGCTTGTCCTCGAAGTTGCATGCAACTTTGGTGGGAGTTGAGCCCTGATTCGACGATCCATTTCCAAGTTCACAGTAGCCATTGTGCCCCCAAGAATATACCTCGCCCTTGGCAGTGAGGGCCAGTACGTGGGGCCCAATACCAAAAGCAAATGACTTGATTCCCTTCTGAAACAGTGCCTCAACTTTCACTGGGTACAGAGTGCTGTGCCCATCACCTGTTCCCAGACAGCCTGATGCATTATTCCCCAAGGCGTACACTGTGTCGTCTTTGGTCACCATGAGTGCTTCATTACCCAGCCCTTAAATCAAATCATTCCACAAATTGAGTTATCATATCGAGATTGACAATTGAAACGAACAGATTCTATGAAAGGAGCCCGAAATTCCTACAGGAAATTTAACTTTAAATACTTTTATCAATAAGTAGCAATATTGTTTCATAAATGTTTTTTAAAAAAGGAACGTAAACACTCAAAATATCATTGATTTTTTTTAATCCTAATCTTTTGTGCATATTTTGGTATAAATTTTTGTCATAAAATTCCCAGGACATGTTTCGAATGTTTTTGTCAGTCATAAAATTGTCCAATGGTTCCGACAAGTGAATATTCTACTGAAATACGAGGGAATTGCCTGATTAAAAATATACGAAATTTATTCATCAGAAATATCAATGAAAACTGTAAATTTTATTTCAATAAAATACCTGAAAAGTCTTTGAAAATTGGAGCCATTTTAATCAGTAATTCATAATAAATTCTTCGCTTATTGCATTTTCCCTCATCACACAATTGCTGAAACAGAATACAGCTTAACAGATTTTAACCATCCCATGGTAAACATGAACCAATGTGAAATGAATAATAATTAAAATGAATATATTAAAAATTGACTGTTGATGATAAAAAAAATAGGAACTCTTTCAATGACATTTTGAAGGCAAAACAAAGGAAAACAAGTATACTCTCATCGTTTAGCTCCAATAAGCCCTCCAAAGCAAAACTATTAATTCGCCTTCTGATGAAAATATTCGTTATGACCATACAGAAGACATCCCCAAGCAAAGAAATATCATAAACTCACCAAAGATGAGAACAGTGCTGAGTTCCTTCGAAAATTCTGTCGCCAACAGACTCAAGATCGGCCAGTTCTTCAAATCGGAGCGACTCATCCTCTCTCCAGTGTCCTCATCACCCACCTAATCCATCCTCCAAGTCCCCCAAGCTCCCTAAACACTCGCCAAAGCACCTGTCAAAATATGAAAAAACCTACCCCTGCTAATTGTCAACTCTTCCTTCACTCCACTGTCAAATATAATCAGCTGACGTTTCAAGTCGTATATTTATAGGTGGAGGAAAGCAGCCACTTTTTCCCCTTTTTTTCTTCCTCTCTAATAAGGTGCACTCTAGCGCTTGACTATTCTGGTGGTGATTATTGGAACGACAGGGGTGAGGTGACGGTAGAAATACAAATCGATAGACTAGCGAGTTAATTTGCTCAGTTAATTGTCACAAGGGTCACAAGTTATTCATCATAAAATCAATAAACAATAAACAATAAGTTTACAATAAGATTGTTAACCGAAAAAGTGGTATGATTGGCTGTTCTGACATAACCAAACATTTTTGCAGTAGCCCGTAGGATGCTTGATGGCGCTGATTGTTCGGTACAACGAGAGAGACAGAGAGAGAAGAAAGAGAGAGAGAGTACACGCGCTAGCATTGAGGGCGTACTAATCTAAAAAAGCGTCTGGCAACACTGGTTTTGCTAACCATTACAAGCTCTAACCTCGAAAAACTTGAAGGGGGTCCCTTCCAGCCTGAGGTACCAAGCAAAAGCCAGCAAAGTAGCTCCACCAGTAGATGTGGCACTTGGCCCCCTAGGCATAGGGGTACAACGAGGACCGCAGAGAGGGACATCAAGAGCTGTTCAACTGCTAACGAGAGCTTTAATTATTTATTAAAAAAAAAAACAAACAACTTGTACATCATAAGGGATTTTTGTTGATTTTAACGTGGGTATAATCCAGTGAGCCCAACCTGAATCCAATAGAGAGTACAATCAAGATATTAATTCCACAAAGATGACCATTATTGTGTTTCTCATCGACACATCGGCCTCTATGAATCAGAGAGCAGACTTGGGTGGTCGACCCACGCTTCTCGACGTTGCTAAGAAGGCAGTTGAGACGTTTGTCAAAGTATATTATCGTTCATGAATTTTTTAGTGAATTTATCGACTAATGTGCTTTGGTAAAACACATGTAATGGACTCAATTTTTATTCTAGGTCAGGCAGAGGTCTCCTGAGAGCAGGGGGGATAGGTACATGCTGCTGACGTTTGAGGATCCACCTCATAATATTAAAGTGAGAATTTATTGGTTATAAAATTAGTTTTAGGGGCGATAGTCGTGAGCAGTTGGCGGGTGGGGTAAAATCAACTTTTTTTTTAATGTTCAATATCTGGTGAATAAATACTGGGATTTGGATGGACTTGGTCTTATTTTGAAGATCCGGAGAAGAGCGTAAAGATAAGATCAGACATGTCGAATTTCACTATGCCAGTCTTGAGTTATCCACGATTGTAAACTATTTTGTTCACTTTTTCTTGATTTTAATATTGTTCTGTATTGTTCTGTCTTTCAGGCGGGTTGGAAGGAAAACCTAGCGACCTTCATGAATGAACTGAAGAATCTCCAGTGTGTTGGGCTGACAACTCTCTGTGCAGCTCTTAAGCACGCCCTCGACGTGTTAAATATTAACAGAATGCAGACTGGTATTGATACTTATGGCCAGGGCAGATGTCCCTTCTTCCTGGAGCCCTCAGTTATCGTTCTGATCACAGATGGTGGAAAGTACACAACCGCGAGTGGAGTCCAGCAAGATGTAGGTCAATCCCATGACTCCAGGTCTTCAATAATTCGATCTTAATCCCTTCATTTTTATTCTTTTAGTTCACCCTGCCCATGCATCCACCAATCGTCGGCTCCGAATTGACCAAAGAGCCTTTTAGGTGGGACCAGCGTGTGTTCTCCCTGGTTCTGAGGCTCTCGGGAACACCAGCAGTCGACAGAGACACGGGCCTAGTCGCCAGTGACACATCACCGATCGATGCTATGTGTGAAATAACTGGAGGTAATAAAATTAATTTCACTTCACTCAATTGTCCATTCTATAAAATCAAATGGAAGAGCAGTTGGATGAGTAAGGGTTTGCAAGTGGAGGTTTTTTATTTATTCATTTTTTTTTAACTAGAAAATGCAACGAATGAGGCTTAATTGGGATTCATGAGGATTGCTTGAGTACAACTGGCCTTCATTGATTTGGAAGGAATTAATTGTTATTTGACGAGTCAAAGGGGGATCATTAAAATTCCATCTAATGAAGTTCTCTCATTGAGTTTCACAGCCATTTGGTATTTTTACACGAAATGCCTGCTGAATTTAGACCAAAAAATCAAAAAGGGGAAACAGTTATTATTGCTCTTTTAGGAGTTTATTTGAGCAGATGTCATTGGACGCTATTGACAATAATATTTCATTAATTACATATAAGTTCCCTAATTTATATTCATCAAAAGTAATCGAATTTAAATTATATTAAACTTCAGTCACACTCGGAAACAAATCATAAGGAATTAAATGGAAATTTAATTTTTAAGTAATCTCACGTCCTATTGCCTATCGGTACTCATCTAATTCTCCAGAGTAACATTCCCAGAATTTTCTACATTTTTTGGGGAATATTATACCAGGAGCAAAACACTCGCTATAATTCTGAGCACACCCAAATTAAACGAAACCCCACAATTCTACCAACGTTTACAAATAGAATTGCTTGGAATATTTCATAACGTCAACAGTAAACACTGATCGAATCGCTTATATTCAGTTCCGTCACAATCAACTGACCTCCATCAATACCAATCAACATCAATTCGACGTGAATTACATAATCAAAATCCTGAGAAAATGATCTAACATGAACATCCTCAATTTCATAAGCACCAACTAGGATCTATATGATCTCAGGGCTATTATGCAGTCAGACAGATATTTCCAAAGAATATATAATATCACAAAAGACATTTTCCACCCGATCCAGGCACTCCCATGATCTTGATGTGAGACAAATCAAAAATTAATTACTAATGCCAAAGTAAAAAAAAAATTCTGTGTTTCCTGTATTTCAATTTGTCCAATTTGTTCAATTATTGCATTTTTGTCCTGCTAACATTAATTGGTGTCTTCACAATTCAATACTATTAAATTTAAAACTGTCAGTGGAATTTGATCACATTAGCAGCCCTCGTTTGAATAAAAAAGAAATAATTCTTATTTTTTAGAGCATTTTCTGCGTAAATCTTCAGATCTTCAATGCAATTTTTAGCTGAGGGTCAATTAAAAATGGAGGCGATTCTCTCCCTCCAATTCATAAATTGATTCGTTTAAGAGAAATAAATAATTAATCAACAGCACAAATTAAAAAAATCCCATGCTCCTCCGGATACTCTGATTTCCCAATAATTATATAATTACTTATCAACCCCAAAGAAGTAATAAAAGTAAATAATTAGCACAATTTCTTTTGCAGGTCGTTCCTACTGCATAACATCCCACCGGATGATGATGCAGTGCATAGACTCCCTTGTCCAAAAAGTCCAATCAGGAGTAGTAATAAACTTTGAAAAAATCGGCCCGGATCCACCTCCATTGCCAAACGAATTGCCGAACTCTGGCCAGCAGTTGCCCTCTCAGAATCCTCTCCCCCTGACGCAAACTCCCCTCCAGCCTGAAGATGAGGAGAACGACGAGGAGAATTCCTCGATAGCAGCTAATGGTGCAAAGTCCCAGTACCTTCCTCAGCCTCCAGCTGTTGGTAACACAGCTTGGCACTCATGCCGAAGACTAATCTACGTTCCAAGATCAGCGCAAAAGGGCTTTGCAGTTGGATTCTGGCCAATACCGGAGAGTTTTTGGCCGGACTTGAGTGCCAGTACTTTGCCACCAAGAACAGCCCATCCCCTCGTTAAATTCACCTGCACAAGCCAGGAGCCAATGGTGATAGAGAACCTACCATTTGACAAATACGAGCTAGAGCCCAGTCCTCTCACTCAGTACATCCTCGCCCGAAAGCAGCCGACCACCTGTTGGCAGGTCTTCGTAGCGAATTCCTACAAATCCAGTGAAGTTGGCCATCCCTTTGGCTACCTAAAAGCCAGCACAAATTTAACATGTGTAAATCTGTTCGTAATGCCTTACAACTATCCAGTCCTCCTGCCCCTCCTCGAGGAGCTCTTCAAGGTCCACAGACTTAAGCCGACCAACGAGTGGAGGACACAATTTCAAAATTACATGAGAACAATGCCAACATACTACGCAGCCTCGCTGCGACGAGCTTTAACGAGAATGGGCGCTCCAACGCCTCTGGCTCAAACTCTAATCCCAGATAATATGGACAATTCACTGTCGTACAGTGTTTTGAATCACTTGAAGAGGCTGAAGAACCAAGCGAAAATTGAATTCGACCGATTATGCAATGAAGTGATATCAAAACAAGTGGCAAACGCCAATGCGAGTAAACTCCTGGTGAATGGAACATCGTCACAGCTGTCCGAGGGTGTTCGCGTGATACCGAGGAGTCCCTTGAAGAAGGATCTCGTGTCGCATCCACTGTTGCAGGACAAATTCATCGGTCTCAGGGATCAATTGAACGAATTTGGGGGCTTTACCGTGCGTGTCGTGAGAAGTCAACAGCAGAGAAGTGCTCACAGCTACAGAAATGCCTTCGATGTTCCCCGAAAGAGTTTACTCGATCAGGTGGTGAGGATGAGAGCCAACTTCTTACAACCTGGCTTATTACATACTAAATTACTGGACGATGATTACGTGCACTCGATGCCAGTGGCGCAGATGGGAAATTATCAGGAGTACCTGAAACGTATGACACCACCGCTGAGGGAGATTGAGAGTGTACCAGTACGTCAGCATATGTTTGGTAATCCCTTCAAGATCGACAAAAGAATGATGGTGGACGAGGCTGATATTGATATGGTGGGGGCGACGTCGTCGTCGAGTGCTAATACCAATAATACAAATTCATCGGTGGTACTGCCACCAACGTCGCCCATTCCAACGACAAATTCCATTGGCAATTCTGGGATTTTGGGGGGAATCACGATAAAGGGAAGCTTGAAGCGTCCATTGGACAATAATGGTGGCAATGGGGGTATGAGTCCCATTGTATCGAGACCACCGAGTAAACGAAAACCAGGGCCCATACCAAGGGAAGTTGTGGTGAGAAGACCGAGTTATTCGTCGCCAATTAGTAAGTCGCCATCAGTGTCACCTGTTCCCTGGTGTCAGGAGCCCAAAAGTCCCAGTGGGCCACCACCTGAGGTGGCTGTTGCTCCCTCATCGTCCAATATTCTTGTTACCGTTCCTGTGGGCTCCAGCAATGCCGGAAATTCTGGAACAATTGCCAACAACTCCACGACACCAACAATTCCTGATAAATTGACCAATGGACTCACTTCAGCTTTGGAAATCATTGAACCTGTGGAGAATCATTCTGTACCAACTAGCAATAATGTCAAGGGAGGCAAGCAAAAGGGTCTTGGGGAGAATGCTGAACCCAAGATTGAGTGCAATGAGAGCAATGCCCCGGAGGGTCACAATAGTGTTAATTCAATTGATAAAAGGGACGAACGTATCACAAATCATGTGGAGGAGGGGAAAATTGTCAAGGGAGAGAGATCACTGTCCAAGAAGGAGTTGGAGGAGGTCAGGAAACATAATTTGTCAATTAGGGAACTTGTGCATAAGGAAGTTAGGAAAAGAGGAACGAGTAAGTTTCATTCATTACGAAATAATAAGAAGAGACGAGTGAAGAAGTAACGATGTTGTTGTTTTTTTTTTATTGATAATAATTATTCGTTTTGGTTTTCATTTATCAATAATCAATATAAATTTTTTGTGTTTTTTGTTGTAGATTATAAAACGCTATTTTCGCACATGCAACAAATAAAAGGGACCCTCGATATTCGAGTTGCTTTTGTTCGTGAGATAGTCAAAGAATCGTTGAGATTCAAACGCCGTAATTTGGCTAAATTGTTGGAGGATTACTTGAGCACTGTCCAGCGGGACGGAATAGGAACGAATTTGGATGTTTCATAGTTAAACCATTATGATATTTTTTTTTCTTCACTTTTTTTTTTTTTGTTATACAGAAGATTTTTAATATAAAATGATGATTAATGTGTATATACACTCAGTACGATGGAATTTTTTTTTTAATGTGGATTTAATGAGTGGAATGAGGAGAGACTTGTTGAGGGAGTCTCGAGATTCTACAATAAATTTGAGAGTTGATTATGTTGAGTTATTTTTGACTGTTGACTACGTGGAAATTATTGTCTTGCATGAGTGACTCCTTTTTACAATTCTCTTTTGTTTCCCTTTTCATTTTTTTTTTTCATTTCCTTTTGTACTCAACCACAATATCATGTATGTTGTGCTGTATGTCTCCCATTTTTTTTTAACAATTGGGAGGTGAGTCGTCTCTGTACGCTTAACATAAAGACTTTGCACCAAGATAAAGTGAAGAATTTCTATCAACAGTTGATTAATGACACCAAGTGCGATTTTTATTAATGAAGAAAAACAAATAATGAAAGATTAATCGATTTAATAAGTAAATGAATTGTAGTTATTTTATGATTAAATTGTGTAACTTTGTGATCACAATTTGTACATAATTTACACTGATAAAGAGGAAAATTATCCAAGGGGAGTATGATTATTGTTTTGTAAATACATACAATTGTATATAAAAGATAGTGTTTGTTAGAGAATATAATTTTTTTCTTATCAATGTGTCTGGATTTTTCTTACGATATCTTAGTGCGAGTCAGCGTCTCACGAATCCAGCATTTTCGAAATTTCTAAGGATTTATCGTTTTTTACGCGAAGAATGACTGACGAAGAGGCAAAATTCATGCATTCTACTTTTATTAGATAATTGGCGTAAATAAACTGGAAAAAAATGTACGGATGCAATGGTTTCCCGCGTAAAACAGGAGACGAATGTTCGCAATGGAAATATGCCCGTATGTCCTGCCATTGCTACAATATCAAAATGGCCGCATTTTAGTCCACAGGGATACGACTCTCTTTGCTGTTTGCCAATAGGCCAGAACGAAATTCATTAACAATAAAATAATAACGTGCGTGTTAATCGGTGGTATTGTTTATCGTCAGTGTTGAGTAATTAAATTGATAAATTCGTTGATAGGTACATCAGTGATTAACTTCAGTGAGTAAATCAAGATGAAGTACGATATTAATTGCCATAACGGTTGTGTCCACCTCCTCCCCTTCAGTCTACAATCACATTCTGCCAGTTTGCCGGGCCAAGCCCATTGTCTATCGACTTATTTATTTATAGACAAATATTAGAACTGTTTCTCGGATATCTCAGCACCTCGAGTCAACTCATAAATTTGTGCCTTGAAATTTCCATTTTTGAAAATCAATTACAATTTTTATTTTTGGTTTATGGCAGCTTGCATTCGGCTATTGGGGTTTTCGGATTTTTTAAATAATTATCGATGATTTTATTGCAGATAGTGGGACGTTTGGATGATGTTACGGCATCAGCATCATTCGATGCAAAATCAGTTAAGAGATCAGAACAGGTTTGGCATTAGACTCTATGATTTTGCTTGGGATTCATTGGTGGACTTGTGCGTTAGGTAGGGGAGAACTGAGGGGATTTTATAGGCTTTTTTTCGACATGTGTGGCTCGGAATTGATTGTGTAAAGTTTTATAGGGTTTGAATTATTATTTTTATTAAATTATCATTTTTAATACGACGAATCGAGCTAAGGAAATTGTGAAAACTGTGAATACAGACATTAACCGAGTCACAATGCTGTTAAAGAGTTGTTAAAATTTTATGGGCAATTTAATAGTTATTTTTAGTGGATTGCCATTCAATTTAATTTAGAGAGAAAAATTGTAGGAAGGGTAGTCTTGAGCATTTGAGAAAGAGAGTTTTTCAACTTGAATTTTCCGTTGAAATACGAACATTAAAAAAATAATCAATTGAAATTCCACGGTTTTCATTGATTTTTCCTTGAAAATTGGGAATTTTTTATCATGAGATTCTTTACAATGTGATGAAAAAGAAAGATCAATAAGGACTAAATGAAATTTATAGTTTTTTTCATGTTCTAGTTGTCGGGATTGAGTTCATTGAATTGAAGTTACCAATTAGACAAGTCAATGTTCGGAAATCGTGGCATGTCTTCGTGAGAACTTATTCTTGAAAAATATTCTGGAAACTAATAGAAATACTCATTGCTCAAATAAATACTGAATGAAGCCATGTGGAATAGAAATAAAACAAGTACAGATTTACCCAAAGATAAAGATATTGAGAAGGATTTTAAGACGACTCTTGTATAAAATCCTGTAATCCGAGGCTGAAGGGTTGTCAGTGGAGTGACTTTTTGGGATCAATATACTAGACTTAAAGCTTTGTGGGGATAAATATTTTGATGCCCATGAGATTTTGTACACGAGTCCACCACTGAAATGTTCGAGGTATTTCGGATTGAAATAAAATGATAATAATTGGGGAAAATAATGTCGGTTAGGATGGCTGGAGGTACGCGTCAGCTGTCGCAGGCGAATATGATGCCACCACATCAGCCACCCCCTCACATGCATTTACATAGAGGAGTCCATGCGCCTCATCATCAACAGATGATCTCAATTGCCGGTCAGCCCATGCATCACATGCAGCATACTGGCCCGAGGCAGCCACTCTTGATCGGCACAAACGCACAGAATCCGAATGGTGAGTCCTATATCAATAATCATCACCATTATCATTTATCCTAATCACAGCCGCATGGCAATGTAATTATAATATTATTATTTCTTTTTCTTTTCAATCGACAATACACAAGTTACTAGTGCACACTAGAAAATCATTTCCAATGAGTGTATTGTTTTCTATGAGGAAATGAAGGAAATTATGGCTAATGTGTCTTCACATTTTTTCTTCCTGTCATTATCGAGATATGGAAAACCTGATGAAATTGTAGAATTTATAAATATTCTCATGGACTGAAAATTTTCATTCTGGATGAAAACAATTTTGCATGGTCCGTTGACTGGAAATTTTCAGGAGACGGAGATTTTAATCACTTTATGGAAAAACGAAAGGAATGTTTCATATTTTACAGGAAAATCTAATAATTTCAATTTTTAAGTAGCAAAAAAACCTTAATTCTCGAATTTATGTAGGTTTTCAATCTGTGCACGACATTCTTTGGAATTATACAATTTATTTGATAATTATAGAAGATATTTGCTTGAATTTCCCTGATTTCTACTGATTTTGACATCAATGGTGAAATTTCTTGTAATTTCCGTGAAATTACAAAATTTTTAAGTATCTACTCCACCACTTTTTCGCATACCTTTTTCTGTTTATGTACAATTGCATTCATTCATTGCAAGCTTATTTCATTCCTTCATTTTTCCCTTTTATTTTTGTCAGGAGTATTTCATTTTTTTCATGATTTTGAAGTAGATCTCCATCCTCAAGTTTGTTGTATTCAAAGGATGTACATAAATCGATAAACATTGCAAATTTCATCCCCTCAAAAGAAGTTATCCATAAGTATCTCGATAATTATTACCTCAAACCGATTTATCCTTGTCTACAATCAAAATCTTCATTCCCTCTGTAACAATATTTTCAAATCAATTTTTTCCCGATGTTATTTGCCAGTCATAAGAATATTAATTGCATCATGCTTGCACATTTTCTACACCGAAGATCCAAGATTATTTCCGATCATCATGCATCGATCCTTGAGGAAGCCTGAGAAAATAAATAATAACGATTAATCATCTAGAGTTTTTTTTTCTGAAGTTGCGATTTTCGGGGAGGATAACAAGTATTCGGCGATGGAAGTGATAATTCATCTAATTCTCTGTTTATAAAAAGAAAAAAGAAAAAAAAACATCTTTCAATCGATCCAACGGTGCCGACAATGCGGCCATGACCTCCATTATACACAATCTCGATTATTGTTTAATTTTGTTAGGATTTTGGCGCGTTTTAATCTTCTCCCTCTTACTGGCTCTCGCAAGTGGTGGTGTGGAAGCGAAGTCACATCGATCAATGTTAGAGTTTGCCCCCGATAATTTGGATCTGTTGTTCGGACCAACGGGGTGCATTGAAGGTCGGTTTCGTTTATTAATTTATCAATTTACAAACAAAATATGAATAAACAGCCTCAACTCTTCAATTTATTCTCCTTCAGTCAATGAAAAAAAAAAAAAACAAATCAATATCATTTCATCTGTAAATTGAATTATTGATTCAAAAGAAATAACTTGAAGCTTTCATCTTTGGCTTTATTTCTCTACCGGTGCTCTTCATTTTTTTTATATATTTTATTTTGCCGCGTCAACTTCAGAAGAATGCTAATCCAGAAGTATTGGAGGGGGTCGAGTCTTGTCGATGCATCAACAGACAATCAACTCGTCACCTTTTTTTTTTATTTCACTCATAATTACAATTATTGTTTCACTTTGTCATGACAACCACTAGAGTTACAATAGTGATCCTGGTTATGCATGGGAAATGCTTGTATGTGGAATTGCTTGCACATATTTCCACTAGAATTACGAGCACCCTGTGTATAATTATTATTTTGCTTTTTAGTTGATAGATGTGATGCTTCAACAATGAATTTTTAGTGAATAATTTAATTGAGAGAATGCAAATGAATTCAATGAAAATTCAATTGAAATTTCCTTGAAATTTGAATTTATTGGAGTATTCCGATGAATTGATAAATGTCATGTTTTTGTCGATAGCGTAAATTATTAATATTGATTATTACGTATTCATATTAATCATTATTACTACAACGACAATTATAGCTGCGAAAAGTTGTTAATGAGGTTTAGATTACAGTTTTCGATTTATCAGGAATGCATCCAATTCGTTAATTCGTCTGCATTTTTTTTTCACTGAGCGAATAAAATATTAGGAGAGAATGTGATTGAATTATTCGATAAAAATCTGTATTCAGTTTAATTCTCTAATAAATAGGTAACGCCTGCCTGGTAATTACACAATTACTTCGAAAATGTAGGGATTCTAGAGCACAATATTAGCAACAATTTATCGTGCGAAAATCCTGATTCCCGAGACTATTAAATTTGCAAAAATCTACTGACCCAAACGAATTCTGACATGTAATAACTCGATTATAAAGTCTTCATCGGAACCATCTAAGTTTTTCATAAATTCGGCAATGAAATTCCGTTGACTAAACTTTTAGTGAGCCTTCTTTTTCATTTTAGAAATGTAATTATTGTTTCAGTCATTTCTCAAACTCATTGCCAAAATTCAATAATACATTTAAATGAAATTTCAATTCATTGAAAATTTCAAGCCACGGTTATTCCAATTTTTCGAATTTTGGGGAATTTGTATTATCACGTGGACTTTATTTTGTTATTAACAATTGTTTACTGCCAACGTTTATATAAATTTAATATGAATTAATTGTTGTTGAAAATTTCAAAAAAAAAAAATAAATTCCGATAGCTATTGTCCAATCTCGTAACAATAATTCATTTTATGGAGAAATATTGAGTGTCATTTTGCTCTTGTTCTTTGCCAAGATATTTGAAAGTTCTCCTTGGGAAACATCGGAGTTTCGTTGCCAACAGGGAACTTGCCTGTTTAAACAATAGTCCGTTTTTAAACTCCAAATTGAAGGCCAAAATATATGATTTTTTTAAATTAAAAATAATTTTGCTCGTACAAGAGTTCGAAATGTAGCTTGTTATGACATTATTAATTATCACAATAAAGATTAAAGATTTTCAAAGGCTCTAGAACGTCCAATTGGATT
>JAPYZM010003943.1:0-17264 GCA_030522845.1 Psyttalia concolor
TCGGATTCCACAGACGACTTTGACAGAATAAAAAAATTAAAAACTCATCAGCTGATTGACATTCCTCCGACATTCCTAGGCCACGCAATTTTTGAACGAGTTATCTAGTGCCATCGTCACAAATGAATGATCATTAAAAAAAATTCAAACTATTTCTTTCATGTCTTGTTTGTCCAATGTTTATTCTAAGAAATTTATTTTTAAACGTTTCATTGAGATGAGACACCTTTTTTGATTAATGTATCCCCTAAAATTGCTCAGAGACAATTGTTTTTACTGCAAAATTTTGGGCATTTGGTTAACCAAAAAAATAGGGTTAGCAAAATTATATTTTTCTCTCAGTGTATAAATTGATTATCCTGATTCTAAATATAATAATGCTATTGATTGCAAGTACACGAGTCAGAAAATACTTTGATCCCTGCCGTGGCTCATACGTTATAGTTATAAATATAATAAATATTTACCTGTCCCCGAATTTTTTTCCCCCGAAAACCGGGACGAGTCTCCGCGAAGTGAGGTTAGAATTGCAGTTGACTCGCCACCCGACCACCAATGATTTTCCGTAGTTTCAGCCGCTGGCGAATTTGTCACCTGACGTCATAATACCATTAAAAATTCTCCAGCTTGCATCAGCAAATCTCCAGCCGACAGGCATTCCCCCTCAGGATCATCTGTTGCATCTGGTCAAATCCCCCCCGAAATCCTGCCGCCTAGCCCAGACGTACAATCTCCCTGCACTCGACCGCGCGGTTTCCATTTCCCCTCTAAAATTCTCCCCAACAGCCGGGAGATCCTCTTCCGGACTGTTACGCCGAAAGTAACCACACGGCGTGTATTCATCTTTCCTCTTCCTCCCATTTTTTTTTTCATTGCCTGGCCCAACAATCTGCCTATCTCATTGTTGCCCCAGCGACAATTAGTCGAATTAGTGCACTCCCCACAACGGCCGCCCCCTCGGCCGCCCTCCCGGGTAGACAACACAAGCGGAAAAAAACATTCGAATGAAAAAAAAATCGCCAGGGAGAAAAAAGCCTGGAACGTTGTGTGCACGGGCATTGTATCTCTCGGTTAGCAATCCTCGGGGATTTCCGTGTCCCTTCGTGGTGTCATGGCGGATGAATAAGAGAAGTAGGGGAGTCCGCCCCACTCCTACCCACACGCCAGAAAGCAACTGTCGGATTCTCCCTCCCCCCATAAAGAAGGAAATTGAGAGTGGGGATCGTCTCGGAGCTGTGCTTCAACTGTTCAATTGTTGGTCAACCGTCGGAGGGAGTGGTTGGCGTGTGTCACCGTTCGCCTCAACGCGTGGTTTTTTTTTCTGTTTCTCCAGCATTACATTTAATCGTTAAAATAACGGATACACACAGCGAGAATTCCGCCAATTATCCGTCGCTGATAAATGTGAAGAAATAAAGAAAAAAATTATTTTTTTTTTATTCCGATGAGTAGGGAAAATCGCTCGGCTCTCGGCACAACTCGAGCCATTGCTGAATCGGAATAATGTTTACGGCGACAGTTGTACCGGTCAACAGTGACACAGTGATTGATTTTTTACGTTGAGTACATATTTGTGATTATTCGGTGGTGATTAATTCGCAGCAGAAGCGTTTAGCTTCCATAGCAAAATTTTTGTTTTTTTTTGTTCTGTTTATTTCGTGGAACAATCGTACGGTACAGGCCGTATTCTCAGTTAATCGTGTGTGTGTGTCAAGCGTGACTCTATTTGGGATTATTATTATTTTATTTGGCTCATTGTGTGATACATTTGAATTACGGAACCAGGAGAATATATAACCATGACGGCAGACAGACTGTTTGAGACCACCAGCATCCCGGGGCATCTCGCTCCCACGCCAGAAAGACTTGAGCGGCTTCTTTCAAAACAGACCCTCGAGGAGCTCTATGAGGTTGAGGAGCAGCCTTTCGCACGGTGAGTTTTGTGACTGATTTATAGTTTAGGGACAATGCACGAGGTCCTGCGGATTTTTCTTACTTCTTCAACTGCTCCAAAATTTTGCCGTAAAAGGGACATTAATTTTTTCTTCGACGGGGAAGGGGGAGTTTAACGGCGAGGAAAATATCACTGCCCGTGGGGTAATCAGTTTTAATATTTTCGGATGTGGGGGGAGCATTTTTTAAACTGGGCCTTTGGAAATTCATAGACCGTGAACAGTTTTTTTTTATCAGCTCAATACGGAAACTCTAGTTTATTCTGGTCGCTTGCAATCAAATCGGTAATTTATGAGTTTGTGGGGGGTGATTCTCTTGAGTTAGAACGATGTTTTTCCCTTACCAAATGTTGATTTCAACATTTTTTTTTCACGTGTTTAAAGTAAGCCAGTTTTTACTGTTTACCCGGATTTTTGGATCGTCCTTGCGAAGGCATCAATAGTCCAATTTAATTGAACATTTCGACTGTTTTAAAACAACACTAGTCGACGATTGTTCAAAAAATGTAACGAACAAACAATAATTAATTTCCGTATTTAATTAAAAACAATCGCAAGTGGAAAATGACTTAATAAATCTAAAGAACAAACCAAATAATTCAACACCAAATTTAATAATCTTTTCGATAACATGGAAAAAACTGCCGGTTAATGCAATTTCGGATTCTATTTGGGATTCCATTTTTCCTTTTGAGAATATGAGTTTAATCAGAAAAAAATTAATCCCATTGATATCTTACCATCGAAGAAATCGTGCGAAATGTTGAAACGTTGAAACGTTCCGTTACCCGGGGGCGCCTGCCAAGCCGATTTATGAAAAATTGAAAATTAATAAAAAAAAAACTGTTGAGCGTTAAAAAGGACATGATTAAACCGTGGAATTGAATTTGGACACTCCTTCTGGCAAAAGGCGTGTAAACCAGTATATAGTATTCGGGGACTCGGTCATCAGGCGGGTTCTCTCAAGAAAGAAAGTGCCTCTGCTGAGGATATCGAGGTCGAGACGTTTGCGCTTGTGTATGGCCTGTACATTTTGTTGCTCCTTTACGACCTCGACTCTTGGTTTTCGACTGTTCATTTTTGTTAAAAAAAAAAAAAAAGGTAAAAATAAAAGACGTCAAACAAAAACCAAAAGCAATGAAACTCACCGTCTTTTACCGGTGGTTTTCACCGTAGATGCACTCTCGGTGCTCACTCAGGGTGGATACCACGCTAACCGCAAGGTCAGGGCCTGGGCCAGCTGCTCCGTTGAGTTTATGTGTGTACGAATGGTCGCAGAATCGAATTCTAAAATTAATTTACACACCCGGAGATTGCAGAGAGTTCGATAGCCACCGGAGATGGGTCACGGCCGGCGTTTCGACGTCTATGAGATTTTTACTGCGAACCTTTTGATATTCCGGTCTCGTCGGATTTGTTTTCTTTTTCTTTTTTTTTCGCACAACGGTAACGATTTTTTAAGCGAGTGCTTTGTTCGCTCGGTTGGAAAGTATGAAAAAATCGAGCGGGAGAAGGCGAATCGCATTATCTCGAACACCTGTTAACGCTGGAATTAGTCGGGTGAGGAGGCAGGTGTCGATTGCATTCGTCTTTTTTATACCGCGAGGGATTAACTGTTTTATAAGTATTGAATGATGTATGTAGGGTGGCAATAAAATTATTGATATATGAGGGAGGTTAGGAAATTAGCATTTTTACGAGGGGTTCAAATAAAATGTCAAAGTATTTTTATTTTAGTTTTTTTAAACTGGTGGAGTCATGAATGTTCATGTCGATAGCTGTGAAATTGTTTAAGAAAATGGGCATTTAACGTATATTTAATTTTCAAGTTTCTGGGGAAAATTTAACGAATTACAAAGTGTAATAATTAATTGTGAGTCATCAAATTGTTGTCACTTGAACTTTGGGCAAACCAATTTAACTGATTTTTCACGTTTCAATAAACTTCCTCATAATATAAAAAATCGCTGGATAAATAATAAAACAGGAAAAAGTAGGAGAGGGCAGGCTGACGGATGAAGTGCCTGCAAAACCGTAAATTGTAGCAATGAAAAATAATAATAATAGAGAACCAAAAATAATATTAAAAAATTGAGTCTCGGATATTGCCCCCCTCCCGCAATTGTCCAACAACAATTGTCCGTAAACTGCAATATCTCACAACCTGTCGTTCTCCATTTGCTCCTATTGGCATCTAAAAATCTCAACGGGTCAACAGGCTCGACCCACAGATCCAATCCATATCGATCGTTTATTCAACAATCGTGATCTATTGCCCGAGAATTCAGTGCTCGTGACTGTTTCCATTTCTCGTACTGCTCTACTGAAAAGTGCAACATTTCAACTATTATTTTTCTTCCATTGTTATTTTGTATTTTCATTGAATCCCCGGCACTCGGTTTCGTTGTAGTCTCACTACAAACGTAGAATGGGGATCGGTGGCGCTGAGGGGGACTGGGTAAATATTATGGCTACACTGGCCTCAGAAGCCTCGGACGAAAATGTAAATAAACCCGATACTATAAGTTCTATTGATCGATATGACTTGTACATGCAGATTCATTATGTATTTTCAAAGATATTGGGGATAATGGGGAATTGCCTGGCACAAAGAAAATCACTGTTTCCGCTTGGTTTTTTTCCCCCGCCCCCCTTCTTCACTGGGAAATAAAGAAAAAAGGCTGGTTTTCTTTTTATCTGTTGATACATAAGAACCCACTATTTTCTATTGCGAATCACGACCGGTCGCGTTGTACAGACGCACATTGAATTTTAGTTATGTGCGAAGAAGAGAAGTGTCCGTGGCGAATGGCAATGTCAGTACGTGCGAGGTTATGATTTATTCATTTGACTGGAGTGATGCACAGGTGCAGGTTTATTTATTATTTTCATTTGAAACAAGTTATTCAATAATAGTTTCATTATAAAGTCATGGGGGACTTTTTTTTTTGCTGTTTGTTGGGGAATTGAAATATTTGCGGAGAATCTTGAAACTTTCCCATGGACGTTCAAGGTCTTGGGGGAAATTTAACATATAATTAGTGCTAATTGTATTTCATTTTAATGGATGGTTTATTTTAGTGGGGATAGCTTGTTAGATTGGTACGGATTTTAATTTGAGAATACATCGAGGGGCTATTCATAGGTGAAATCATTGCGTCACTTCGGAATGAAATCAATTTTGAAATCGTATGAAATCAAAAATAAAAATAAAATAGTTTTCAACAGTCAGCCGAAGTGTCATCATCGATACATTGCAATAAATCAATACCATAAGACTCTTTCTCCGCCAGTTAGGTCTCATAATGGCCTTCAACTTGACCAAAGTATTTACAAAGAAATTTGAAATTTGTTTTTGAGTATCATTCAACATAATATAATTATGTTTTTATTTTCTGACTTCCCCTGAACTTTGTATATTGCAATTTATTTCAAATTATTGGATATTATTTAGACTAGATCATCTAAAAAATGAGCAGTGTTGTATCATTATTATTTTTCACATTGAGGAAGTAAAATTAATTTGTTATTGATTTTCTAATATTTAATGCTACCAATGATATCAGCAGAATGCTGCGGAACTATAATTTTTTTCTTATTTTTTCTATTATTTTTTTTTATTAATATTAATTTTACTATGATAATTTGTAAGCGTGTTACTCTCATTATATTCGTCATTGAAATCATCTGCAATCACATGAAATCATTGTGTCACTAGTTTTGGGAGTGATTCGCCCCCGGAATACATTTATATTGGTAATTGAAGTAATTCTAGGAAGTCAAGGGATTTTTTTTTAAGGGAGGGCTGGCATTTTTATTTGCACTGGTTTTTTTAGGGGTCGATGATTTATGATGTTTGAGTAATATTTTTTGTTGTAATTTTTTGCCTGGATGTGAAAACATTTCCGTTTTGTTGCTAAGCGATACACTATCTCTGGAGATATATGACGGGGAGGGTGATAGGAATTCCGTGAGTGCAGTCTCGGAGGGTTTCTCTCCCCAGGTTTTCTACTCAACTCTGTTGTTATTTGACGAGGAAAAAAGGGGCATTACACAGGGATTGCTGGGTTTTTCAGGGAAAAATGGAGAGGGGGAGAGGGAGTGAATGGTATGGATGAAACATCACAGAATCCTTGAATGGAATTTTTTAAAAATGGGGAGTTTTTTTACGATTAGTTGGGTGTACCAATTGTACGGGCATTCAGCAGAAATGCAAATCATTCACGAGAATTACTGAAAGTAGTCGTCGAAAAATTCAAAGGGACTGTACAAAGAGAAAAATTCACCCTTCCTGGGGAATTCTGTTCTTAATTTTTCAGATTGCTCAGTCATTTTTGCGAGATTTTTTTTTTCATTGTTCCCTCGATGAAAGAGGAATTGGTGGAATCAGGGGAGAGATACATAATTCGATATGGTAATAAATATGAAATCGGCAAATTGGTAATATCACGCAAATCATCAATGAAATTCCCCCAAATTTTATTATCTTGAAGTATATTTTAGAGCGAAGAGGAACGCACACTTTGGCGTGGGGTCGGAAATAGCCTTTTGGCCGGGCAAAGTATTCGGGTATCGCGCGGTATGCACTTGCGACGCGATATTTATACTCATTATAAAGTATCCCCGACCTACACGACTCGATCACCCAGCGTCACAAAAACGGGAAAAGGTAAATGTGCATTTTGTGGAATAAAAAAAAAAGTGGATAATGGACTGGAGTAAATGCTCCCGGGACAATTCGTTTCGCGGTGGTAGCGAGGATCATGGCCTCTTGAACCCTTGAAGCGCAATGGCCTCGATTAGAGGAGCAGAAAATACGGGCCGTTGACCCTGAAACATTTTTTTTTCTCGGTGATTTATTTATTTTCTTTTTCTTTTTCACTCACTTTTCAATCATTTTTATTTCCTTTTGGGGGTAACAAAGGTGGGGTTGTGGCCTGTCTGGGGAGCATGAAATTTATTTTTCAACGATATTTTAGTGGCGTGTACTGCGAACACCCACGCACGTGTGTTGCCGCCCGGGCCTTTTAGGAAATGAGCTCGTTTCCTCGTGTCGTCGTACCTTTCGTTGAATGTTTGCATGCCTCAGGACCGTTATTTATCGGCTTTCGAAGGCCCTGCGTGAATTTCTTAATTCAGAGCCAGCCCGGCTGTACAGGAAATCATCAATACTCTTTACCCCGGAGGAAGCCCCATTTTCATGTCATAATTTTCAATACTGCAATTTTTTTTAATGTTCACGAGAAAGCACTATTTTTTCACTTTCATGATTAATATCTCAAGTGTTAGAGGTTGAATATCCAGAGATCGTGTCTTATTTTCTAGTGTGGAAAAATACCTTCCAAATGAATTGGAAAAAAAAATTCACTTTCACTCCGCCGATCTTGACTTACTGATTATTAAAAAAGTACTTCGATTAGTACGGCCAATTTGTAACGAAAGTCTGGAATATTTCTTGAACCACTCAATGAAAAAGTGCACATTTTCCGCAGTATATTCAAGTTTTCGGCCTGAAATATATTTTTCATACAAAATAGTGAGATTTTCATCGCAACTTCCAATGAATTAGAAAATTATTGTCCGACTGGGTCTAATCAAAAATTCGTTTAATTTTTTAAATTAAAATCCGTTTAAAATTTCAGTGAAGTTTGTAATTGAATTATTTTCTCATGGGATAATCCTAATTCTCCATAACTTTTGTTTTAATTCGTGAATAATAAGAAATTTTTAACGCTTGGCCCAACCACTGCCTCATTTTTTTTTCTTCTACCATCAAGACAACAGCGCTCATGCTGTGGATTACTCCACAATAGGTCTTTGGCATTGCAATTGCCCGGCTCTCTATTACCTATTAGCAAAGTACTGTTACGTGGCGCGACGAAACCATTCGTTTCGAGGCATTTAAATTTAAATTGTCGTTGTGGTACACACAACAACGGCAACACACAACCATTGTAAATACATTATAAATCGTCAGAGTCACTCGTTTGTTCTCTCTTATCGGGTAATCTCCTAACCGCAGTGTAAAACGAGAAAAAAACAATTCCTTCTCCCTCTCTCTCTCTCTCTTTCTTTCTCTCTTAATCATCAGCCTTGGTTGTTCGTCCTTCCGCACGTTAGAATATCGATTGTACGTGAACAGATTAATACAACTGGTTGCGCAATTTCAATGAGCCAAACGACGAGCTGAATGTGAAATTATCCTAGGGGCGATGAGGGTTAAATTAATCGTCCGACAAGCTGGCGAGAAGGAAACGAGTCTAATGCCATCTGGAAGAGTAACGGTAAAGACCTCCGGAGCAATTAGTGGAAATCGTTTCGTCTCCCCGTGTATATAAAGTCTTTGTCGTTCAGGCGTCTTTGGGGTGGGGAGGTGGTGGTGGTGATGCCAGGCAAATGGAGTAAAAACAAATATAAATAATCAACTGGTGGGTGACCTCCACAGCTCATGCCGTGCGCTGGCGCTAACGAGGATAAAAACCTGCACTACAATACCGGACTCTCTGCTGACCTTATCTTCATTAAAATTTATCCCTTGGACAAATTGATTAATTTAAGCGAGTGATTTTGTTTTCTTGGGCGAGGGAGGACTGAAGTACTGTTAGACATTTTTTTTAGTGGGTTTTGGTTATTTTTTGAATGGGTCTTTTGGATATTTTGTCATTGAACATTGCCAGTTTGGGAGATTAGATACCGTCAATTTTTTATTGTTACCGAAGTGACGGAAATTGGGTTATGTATATATTTTTTTTCATTTCTGTGGCAAGTGTAATTCAACTTGTTTTGTCGTTGATTAGGTAATTATCATGTAATGATCGAGTAAGGTGTGAAGTTTCAGGGTTATCTGTAATTGTATTTGAATGGGTTTAAATTTAAAGCGAATTTTTTTATTTCATGAGGTTTTTACCAGTGGAGTTCAATATTTCGGACTTTTTTGGGCTAATTGATTAATTTCGTCTGGGGAAAGGCACTTGAAGCTCTTAGGATCAGAAAATTTTACTAGCGGATTTTTCCGGTGATATTAACGACAATTTAGTTATTGGGCAATCAGGAGTTTATTTGATAAGCAATTGACACTGTCAATTTTTATTTTCGACAAGTTCTGTGCTTAATTGTATTTGAATGGGCGTAAATGGCGGTTTGGAATTTTATTTTATGATTTATACCGCTAGAGCAAAATCCATGTCCTTCTAAAATTTACTACTAGACTACGATTAAAAGCAAATTAAATCTCAAAACACTTCTCCAGGCCATTTTGCGGTTATTCAGCGTTGAAAATCACAAAAAAAAAAACAAGCAAACTTGACTTGTTTTCAGCTGCCAACGTTTCGAGTGGTAAATCCACTCCTCATCAGGGCATTTCCCTTTATTTTTATCCTACAATAATTTTACAACAATGTTGATTTTACAAACTAACTCCTTAATTACGAGAACATTTAATTCATTTAGAAAAGAACAGTCGCAATTATCGCAATTGTACTATTGTCTTGTCATCATATGAGGACATAAAATATTGGAAAATATTCACGACGTTCTATTCAAAATGAAAAATTCCCTTTTCTCTGTGATTCATTTTTGACCACAAGACAATTTAAATTAGAAATATTTCTCCATCTCTCAACTACTCGGACAGCTGTCCCAGGGGAGTCCACCACCAGCTGTTCTCCAATTTCCTTCCTTCCCAAAATTCCGACTCGACAGAGCCCGCTGTGCCTCATACTCGGCTTCCCTACGACACGGACACGCTTCTTCGGTTTTAACATAACAATGCTCCACTTCCCGAGTAATACGATGAAATCCAGCCAACGGGATTCACGTTAACCCCCCCTTCGGCTTTTCTCTTTTCATTTTTGTCTCCTTTTGTTCTGCTCTCTGCTCCTTCAGCAACGACCTCAATATATCCCTCAACCTTAACATTACTATTACTATTACTGAGAGAAAAATGTCATCATTTCTACGGGATAAATGTTGTTTGGATGCACATTATTTAGAATTGAAACAGAATTTCATTGTTTTAACGTTCTAATTCTCAATTTCAATAGTAAATTTTTGACATTGTCAGGAAAAGAAAAGAAATTTCATGGATAGTTGACTACTAATGTTCAGAACAGTAACACTGAATGTAATTTAGGGAGAGAAAAAATTTTAATGAAATTCCAGAATTTTAGAATACACTGAAAGAAAAAATTTGTTTTGACAAGACTTGTCACTCTCCGCTTCGCGTCGTACTTATCTCCGCTTTGCGTCGAGTGACTAAAAAGTACTTTTTCGACACATTGAGATGAAAAATAACATTGAGATGAAAAATAATGTTTGTAACACGTGAAAAAAGTGGTTTTTGCCTCGTGGGATTATATCACTCGCCTTCGGCTTTTTTCACTTGTTACGAAATATACTATTTTGCCACTGCTGCGACGTTCAGCCCGTGTCGAAAAGTGCCTTGTCGTTTACTAGTAAACGAAAAATAGCACAGTTCGCCACTCGCTGAACGTAACATCACTAGCACTAGCAAAAAATATAGTTCGGATACACGTGCGACAGGGTGTTTCGACTCGTGTGATTGGTAGCTCTCGGCTTCGCCTCAAGCCGGCAACTTCACACTCGTTACCACCCCGTCGGACTTGTATCAAAATATACTATTTCGATTCTTCTGGGGAACCCAGGTCTTTTCATAAAAGAACTATTTTATTTGGTCCAAAAAATGTACCTCACAGGAAGATTTTATTCATTCGAAATCATTTGAAGCAGACAATACTTACTCCAAGAACAGGAAATCTTGATAAAAATTACTTTTTCCACGAGTGTAGTGATTAAATTTTCAGCATTATTTTTTTTCTCAATGTATTACTCCGCATTTTGTCCCTATTTTTATTCCATCCAAACACGGATTTATGATTCTATCGATTTGGCGCCTCGTAACAGTCTACATTATGAGCCCCATAATTCATTCACGGTACTCTACTCGAGCGAAAAGGACGAGAAAAATTCGTGGTTAATAACAGTGGACTCCAAGTCTTCCGGGATAAACTGTACAACAGTGTATGTATGTGTTTTTGCAACTCCTCCCAGGGCAACATCGTGAATATAATCCCCTCTCCCTCTCCCTCCTCACAGCTGAAAAACAAGAGCATATCATCCGATGAGTCTCACACCGGTCTTTTATATCGTCCATAATCACGATCGCATCGATTTAACTTTCAGCGTCTACATTCCTGGCTAATTTTCTAAGAAAAAAAAAGCAAAAAATAAAAATAAATGAGCAGTAAAAAAAACTGAAATGAAAAAGAAAAAAAAAACGGACTGCGAGGATTTTGCCTCGAAGAGGCGATGATGTGGCAAAAAGTAGAGGCGGAGAATTTAATACCCGGGAAGTTGATAAAAATATGGGAACGAGGAGTAACGAGAAAAATCAAAGATCGCGGGGAGAGAAAGAGCATTAGGGACGGAAGGAAAGTATAGCAACTGGATCAGTCGGAGAATCAGTGATCTATGGGTCACGATGCTGACTGAATTCACCTTTAACCTCCGTTCAGTTTCATAGCACACGAAGTGGAAAGGAATTTATTACGTTAACGCCCTCATTTCTTATTTCATGGGAAAATGTGGTCTTATCGTCGTGACGTCTGGTATTTTGTTTTCCTTCTTTTCAATCGCGATTTGTTTTTTTTTATTTATGGAGAGGTATCAATTCGGCATAAATATCTTGGATTTATGTCAATTATTTGTGGAAATCTTTCATCAATTGGTGAGGGCTTACTAAAAACTATCGAGGGATTAGATAAAAATTATCCAACCGATCAGTAGAATTTAATGACGGCTTAATAAATGTTATCCAGTTTTTCGTGAAAAATTCTCCAACTTGTCCGTAAAATTTGTTTATCCCTCACTAAATATTATGTCTACACGCGTGCATAATTTTTGTTGAATAGACTGAATTTTCCTGTGTGGTTGGGTAATTTTTCCTGGATCTCGAAAATCCTACCAATTGCCAAACAGATCGAGGGGCTATTTCACTCTCAAACCTAGTGACACTGAGTTTTCAAACTGAAATCGATTTCAATGTGATTTCCACTGATTTCAACTACGAATATAATGAGAGAAACACGCTTCCAAATTATCAAAGTAAAATTAATATTAATAGAAAAAATAAGAAAAAAATTCTAGTTCCGAAGCATTCTGCTGATATCATTGGTAGAATTAAATATTCTAAAATTTATAATAAATAAATTTTACTCCCTTCATTTCAAGAATAATAATCAGACAACACTGCTCATTTTTAAGCTGATTTAATTTAAATTACCAATAATTTGAAATAAATTTGGAAAAATTTTGAATGCTACTCAAAAACGCATTTCAAATTTCTTTGTTAATACTTTATTAATGCATCGGTTGAATGTTGAAAACTTTTTTATTTTCATTTTTTATTTCAAATGATTTTAAGTGACTTCATTGATCTCATATGATGTCAAAATTGATTTCATTCTGTAGTGACGCAGTGATTTCACCTATGAATAGCCCCTCGAAAGAGATCGGTAATTCCCACAAATTAGATAGGGACTCTTCAATTTGATTGTCTATTTTTCTGAAAACAAAATTAAAAAAGTAATAATTAGTTAAAAAATGTTAAAAATTTGAATTTTTTAAATGTCGCCATTGTACTTGTTTTTGCAAGCTCTAAAACTCATGAATTTGCCGTAAATATTGAATCCATCCCTTGATAATAATGATACAACTCGCAATATATTCATAAAATAACGATTAGATTTGTACACATGAGAGATATAATTGTCTGTCATGGAAACATCTAATTTGTACATAAAATTTTTTAGCATCTCCTTTTGAATAATCTCATGAGGGATCAAATACACGTATGGAAGTAATCAAGATAGAAGTAGAGAGTCGTCATCCGCCCACGCATACACTCGAATGAGATCCTCTATACACTCAAGTCTTGAAACATTCCACGTCTCAGTGGCGTCCGTTCTTCCTGGCCTCTTCTCTCGCCCGGCGCAATATTTTTTTCCACAAGTGGGTCCCGTCATTCATAACTGGAGAGTTCTTACACATATATATATCCCCTCCCCCCAACCCCTTTCCTCGTGATACCAAAACGTGCGCATCCGAGCGTCACAATGCGCGCGAGGATACTCAAAATGTCTCCAGTGGCGAGAGGAAGGGAGCACATAATATTCGTCCCCCTGTCTCATTTCATTCTGTTCACGGAGGGCTTGCGTTTTGGGATTATGCGTTTCCGCATTGGTTGCCCTCGGGTTTTTGACCGGACCCGGAATAAGACGATGCTATCGCACCTGGGGCAAATGACCCCGCCACTCTCGGCTAACGGCAAAAATACTTTTCGTCTCTATTTTTATCGGACTCTGAGGCGAAAAATTACGGGAATTTCCGAGTTATTAATACCTCAACTTTTTGTTCAATGACTTGAATATTTTGCGGAGTTACTCACCGCCTTCTTCCGCTTGTGATGCGCGCGCATCGTGTTTACAAGGCACGGCGTCGGGTGCGATGAGTGATTGATTTGGGATTTTTGATTAAATTATTGTGAGTGTCTGAAGTCATTTTTTTTTCTGGCAAAATCGGTAATAAGATTTGGACTTATTTACATTGTCGGTAGTTATAGAATGGATGAATATTTTTTTTTATGCAAAAGATAAAATGCAAAATGTAACAAAACATTCATTTCTTCGAACAATCCGTTACAACTGCAAATTTAAGTTCAATTATTTATTTGAAAACGCATAAAAATCGGAATAATTCAGGTTTACGTGCGTTTAAACGGTTGATTAAGTGTTAGTTAAAGTTAATAATTATATTCATGCGGGTTCTTTTTTAGCCGACTTTGAGACAAAATGGCTCTTCAATGACTTTTACCCGAATATTTTGCCCAGTCTTTCACCTCCTTTCTCCGCTTGTATGCGTGCGCATCGTATTTATACCGCATGGCGTCCCGCAAGATGAGTGAATTTTGTTGGATCCTAGGAGGTGATTGACTTTGTTGGGGAATTGTCTGGCGCTGGGACAACCTTCTGTTTTTACTTGGGATCTTAGACAGGGGCGTAGGTGCTTGGGAATTCCAGGTGATGCTGCCTGAGTTTCCGTTCGGGTAACCGTAAATTAAGGATGGTTACGCTGGTTACAAGGAGGGTGACGTTGAGGCGCACATGCTGGGTGAAGGTCAGACGATGCTTTCTTTTTTTTCAATCGGCCTTAGCCCTCGACGACAGACTCAGATTCGTTTCGTAGGAATAAACTTATCTCTAATGTTTCCTTCCGCGTAATGATTCTTCTTTTCACATTCAAATATATCGTTTGGGGATTTTTTTTCCATAATTGACAATTTAAATTGCGTTATTGATTTGCATAAAATCATTTATTTAACTTCTCTCAATTGCCCGCCAAAATTTTTGCTTTCTTTGGTAAATTTATAATTGATAATCGGATTTGATTGATGAAGTGAATGCGATTTTTCATGATTTCAATCAGTTTTCTATTCAACTTATAATTAGGGGAGGCCCGGGCAAAACGGAACGCCTTAATTTTCCAAAGGTTATATAGTTTTTTTTGGATTTATATTTTTTAGCCTAAATAGCGTAATGCAAAAAAAATTATAATTTATTCGTCATTATTTAGGCAGTACGGGCAAAACGGAATCCTCGAAAATTTGAAAAAATCCCAAAATTGCTTGAAATGCATAGCGAGGGCGTGATTTTTGAAAATTATGTGTACCGGTATGTGTATCTCCATTACTCCTTTGTAGTGTACGCCATTTTACGTTAAAATCATCATTATCAATTGTTTGTGGTACTATCATTTTTATTTTGTAATAGATTTACAATTGTTGAACAGAACATTTTAGTTGTGATTTTTCATATTCTCTTAGTCTCCTAGCTGTCAAATAAAAAAAATTTAGGTGTTCCGTTTTGCCCGGATCTTCTCTACAATGTTATTAAATCTTCCAGATATTAAGGTAGTTATTTTTCTGAATGTCCTCGAAAAATTCCAAGTAGACTGAATTTGCATAAATTACCGATGAAAAAATCGAGTAACGTGTGCTCTCGTTGTCCCCGATTTGAATTCATTCCCGCGTTTCTATTCTCAAATACAATTTTATTGTTGTTCACGCACCAATGTAGGTGATCCTTGCAAGGTCATTTGTCAGCGAGCGTTGCACAATATATTTTAATATCTCACCGCTAATTATCATTTTATAACTGTACAACTTTTAGCGGAGGTAATTGCTCAGGCGTACACTCTTTGTGACGTCTATGAGGAAGTAGTTATTCACCGTCCCGGTGTCTTCGAGTGCAAAATATCGGGCGAGATCAACTCGAAGACCGGCAATGCGACCTACTTTAGTTGGTTGTACGAATGAAAGGGGAGCCACTTGCCCCGCTCTCTTCCCTTCCCTTTTTTTCTTTTTGAAAGACAGTTCATTTGCGAGTGGAGCGAAAAAAAATACGCATCTGCTGCCTTTTCAAATATATTTTCGAACAAATGCCTTGACAAAGATCGAATTAAGGGAAGCATTCAAAGAAATACCAAATTTTTACAATCATTCACTGGAACAATTTTTCAATAAATATTGAGATGTTGATAATTTAAAAGTCTAAAAATATGTCAATCTTAAATTTAACTTGGCTGTCACTAATGGTTAGCCAATAAATTTCACAAAAATATTTAAAGTACCATTTGTGGAGAAATCAGACCAATAAAATGTTCCTATTTTTTTTCTACTCAAGTCGTTGACTCACCTTCGAGAATAATGACTCTGTGATAATTAATTACAACATGAATTTCATCGAATGATATATCGTAGACTGGCCGGAAAGGCCTCTTCTCGTTGCGCATCACTAGTTTTCCGGGATTTTCTCATTGGCTTCCTTCTGTATACCGTGTGAGTTCAACGAGGTCAATATCACACGGTTCCAACCGATGGAAAATAGTATGATTGATTCGATGTGGTAGACTACCTGATCAAATTTCATTCCCATCTTCACCATTTATGTGCTACGGAAATGACCAATCCCATAGGTTTTTGCACTCGCTGATGTAAAACGTGTTATGAATTTCATTACTTGTGTATCTAACCCCCCCCCCCTCCCCCCCCCCACGATAACACTGTGTTTCACTGCTCAGTCAAATTAACCAACGCAGTTCCGTCACATTAATGACCCCAATGCGTACTCACCATTTGCACGAACAAAACCCACGCGCATTCATACTTCAACTCAACAGTATTCAACGTGTACATAAATGTTACGTTGAATATGACTTAGAAACTGATTTGCGAGTGGATATATTTACGTGGGCTCTTGAAAATCATTGGCTTTCCGGTTGGATACCAAATGAGAAATAATATGGCAAGAGAAAAGTCTGAATTTTTTTTTTGTTATATTTACATTACTTGAAAAAATTTGGAATTTTATGAGTCGTAATTTTATAGACACAGAGATTTAATTGAATTTGGAGGAGAGATATTACTGAAATTAGAATTTCCGGGGAAATTTAAGAGAATTACATTTATTGGAATATTTTTAAATAATAATAATGTAATTTTTTGGGTACACATAAAATATCTTAGATTCTTCCAGATTTGTCTTTAATTTTTCTTTCTTTCAGTTATGAAATCTATTAACACTAGATCATATTGCTACCATCTTTCTCTTGCCGTGTAATTTCATTCGTCGCGGCCAAAATGAAGAAATTTTTTTCCAATAATTATCATTTATTTTCGGCATGGCAACAGAACTCGTTGAAGTCGTGATTTCCACGTTGCACGCACATTCCTCACCCGGTAATATCCCCACTCCAGATTATAAAGACGCGTGTATGTGCAACCTGTCGTATGGTGAAACACGCAAACTCGCTGGCACGCAGAGTTTATATGTAACCTCTCGTAAATGTATCTGTTAAGGAAGTTTATCCGAAGTCACAAGAACTGAAAGAACTATTAATTTTTAATCAACTCAATATTAATTTATTTCTCTACAATTGATAGAAATTTCAATTCACCTGTTTCAGGATTATAGAATTTATATATTCGTTTTATGAGAACAAAAATTTAGCATCTCATTTTTATTAGTTATTAAAAGTATTAACTTTTTATATTCTACCAGCTTACAAATAGTATATTTCGTAACAAGTGAAAAAAAAAATTGTTTTTGGCGAGTGGGAGGTTTATATTACGAGCCGAAGGCGAGTGATATAGTTCCACGAGTCAAAACCCACTTTTTCCACGTGTTACGAACCATATTTTTCATCTCAATGTGTCGAAAAAGCACTTTTTAGTCACTC